>JAMXIJ010000047.1:0-141819 GCA_025742365.1 Coniothyrium glycines | reverse complement strand
ATACTCTTTATTTCTAGTTTAGATAGAATACTAATTTATCTCCTAATTATTCCTAAGCTTACTTTTTAACTATATCTTTTTATCGATCTAAGATTACGCTAGCGTAGCCTTAGATCTCTTAGATCCGCGATATGGCCTAGCTACTTTGCGCGGCTATATCTGACACCAATACCAACCTATATTTCTTCTCCTAACCGTTTATAAATGCTGTAGTGAAGCGGAGAACTTTCCAATCATTTTGCAGAGCCTTTTTTTAATCATGTCTGCACTCTCACGCGTTATGATGTCCTCGTTACCCCTTACTACAATCTTGAGCCCATCCTCAAGCGGATACGACACCACAGTCAGAATACAAGGAACCGAATCAGGATTCTGGAACCAATGCAGCCTCGAGGTGGTACCTTCAAAATCGAATTCCGGGTGTTCATTCAAGTTCTGGTGCTGAAACACGGAATCGTATTGTGTATCCGCTGGCCAATCTGTGGACTCGCGGACTATCTCATCGAAGCCCATTGAATCTGCTTCACCGAGTGCTATGTACTGTTCTTGTATCGAACGCACTAGGTCAGTTGGAGTGGCTGCTGTACGTATTCGTGCTCGGACTGGAATGATGTTCAGGCATGGACCGACGATTTTCGTGATATTCGGGGTATTGGCGTTGCGACCAGCGACCATGTATCCGTAGACGACATCGTCTTCTCCAGTTATCTGCGATAGGACCATTGCCCAGGATGCGCTAACAATTGAAGCCAAAGTAAGACCAGCTGGGACGTGAGGCATGCTAATAATACTTTCTGTCTGCACCTCGATTGGGACGATATGATGTCGAATGTTTGGACCTAACAATGGTGTGGCTTTTGTGATCCGCGAACCTTGAAGGACTTTCCGCCAATACAATGCTGAGGCTGACTTCCTGCCCCGAGTATAGGCCAGGTAATTTGAGTAGCTATGCGAAGGCTCCACCGACATCTTACAGTAGAGAGCGAAGAGCGTTCTCACGAACGATGGAAAACAAACTCCGTCGTATTGGGCGTGTGTAATGCGAAATACTAGGCGGTGTTCATTGGAGTTGCTCCGTACTAACATGAAAGCAGTAGCCAATTCCAGGGGATCTGTGGTCCGACTGTCTTCTAAGCAGACAAAGTCAGCTGCTTCGTCAAGAGGCATATCGAGATGGACCTCAGTGAAAGAAACTTCGGGTTCGCGAAGAACAGCTTGCCATAATACTTTATCGATATAAATGAATTTTGTCCGGAGTATAGAGAAGTGTTGAACAAGGGAAGAAACACTGCATCTGAGGCGAGGGACGTCAACACAGGTCCCCAGATCGAGGAAGAAATAGTTGAAAGCTAATGGTTGAATGTTGACGCCTCGGGAAATGAAAAGATTTTGTATCCAGGACGTTGGAAGGATATCGATAATGTCACTACTAGCCACATTGGCGGTATTCGCGGGTATGGCTTGGAGAAGATGGCCCTTTTGTGTTGGCGAAAGTAAAGAGTACGGTTGAATCAGCTTTTCTCCAGCTTCTTTTTGACCAAATTGCGCTACGGTAGCCAGGTCAACGAGCTTGGGATGCTGAAAAATGTTCGCGATAGTGAGATGGATGTTCTCCTCTCGGGCTGCCGCGACTATCTTCATCGCTGCAATCGAATCACCGCCCAGCTGGAAAAAGCTGTCTTCTACTCTGATCCGACTAGCATCAATTTCGAGTACCCGCGCTAGGATCTGCTGCAACTTGAGCTCTTGGAGGCTTAATTCTCGCTGTGGTCCTTCTTGACCGACAACTGCATGCGTCCTTGACCTTTGCATGAGAGCTCTCCGATCTATCTTGCCATTCTGATTGATTGGAAGTTTATCAAGAATCTGAATAGATCGAGGAACCATATATGAGGGCAGCTGGAGTTTGACGAGCTCATATAGTTGCTGTTGGACATCTTTGACCAATTGCTGTCGCATTGGCTTGTTGCTCAAGGCCTGCAGTGGCCGTTCAGCATGGTCTGTAGGGAACGTGAACATCGGTTTGGTATTGCCAGTCTTATCGTTGATTTGATGAGCGTAGAAGATCGCATCTAGGCCACCATGTTGTGAATATTGTCTATTCCAGCTGATCTGAACTTGGCAGCCTGCTTCTTTGGCCATCTCATCTAGGTCAACGGCAGAGAGGCTTGAGATCTGCTTGGCTTCTTGATTGATCATAGTAGTCCAATCCACGTGGACCGGCTTTCTAGCTTGTTCGTTGTCGAGCAACTTCAAAAGGCAGTTTCCAAAGATGGTCTTGCTGCAAGGTATATCTCTTATCGCCAGAGGATGTGTGCTTGAAACATCTTTAATGCGCTGCTGGAGGGAATCACGTTCCAGGTTCTCCCCTCGAAAATCGATCCATTCATTGTCCGGGATGGTTCGAAGCTTTCCAAACCGCGGATACCAAGATGTAGAATAAACCACTGCTGTATAGCGGTAAGAGCTAAGCTCATTAGTCGCTTTCATTCTCTTGGGCTGAATCTCCACATGCTGAACCAGATCAGGGAGACGGCTAGTTAGTGAAGTAAAAAAGCCAGGATCAACTAGTAGCTCCCGTTCGATTATTTCCATATCCTCAACCATACGCCGTAAGTCCTCTTTGCTAGCCCTTTCCCCAGCCATAAAGAGCGCTCTGGCTGCGAAGAATTCCCGGTGCAGGGCGTGGGAACGGATGTCCCCAAAGAACAATATCTCCACTCCGTTAACCTGAAGTAAGTCTTGGACCACATTGAAGAGATATTCTTGACTAGGAAAATACTGGACAACAGAATTCAGAATAACCAAGTCGGCCTTGAGTGGCGGGTCTACTTTGTTGATGTCAGCCGCGGTAGCCTTGTACATCTCCACTTTGTCAGCGAGTGAGGGAATTGATTTGGCTCTTCCCATGATGAAGTCGACTGCCTTTCTTGACGGTTCAAACCCCGTGTAGTGCGTTAAAGCATTTCCGAGATTGAAGAGCATCATGCCAGATCCTGATCCAATCTCAAGAACGTTTCTTGGTCGCCCATCGACTATGCTGTGGATTGCATGGATCGTCTCGTCTAACCACTCCTTCATTTCTGATTTATCAATATCGGTGCCATCGTACATTGAGGTCCATCCGATGAAATCCTGACCGATTGTCTCGTCCTGAACATTGCTGATTGGGGCGTAGATCTCAGTGTTGAAGCGGTCTTCCCACGCGTTGACGTGCTGGATTTGGTTGTCATTGTTGTTCTGCTCACTAGGCATCTCAGCTCCGTCGTCAAGCGTTACATAACCAAAAAGTCGCTGGTCACTCTCCTGTCGTTGTTCCGATACTACAACTGCGTCGCGTACCAAGTTGTGCCCACGAAGGACGCTCTCGATCTCTCCTAGCTCAACACGATTGCCTCTGATCTTGACTTGGCCATCGATACGACCAAAGAATTCCATTTGACCGTCTGTGGGTCGTTGGCGGACGTAATCCCCAGTACGATAGGCTCGCATACTCTGATTTCCAATTGTGACGTTCACAAAACAGCCAACGTTACGATTAGAGTCAGTGTATCCTCTAGCAACACCGTCTCCAGTCACCACAAGCTCCCCAACAACACCAAGTGGGACGAGGTTTTGTTCTTGGTCCATGACGTATGCCCCAGAGTTACTGATAGATCGTCCGATAGGCACACCATTGACATAAGCCTTATCTTCAGAAAGCATGTACATTGTGCTCATGACTGAGTTCTCAGTAGGGCCATAGGCATTAACGACCTTGTTTCTTACTAAATTCCGTGCTTTCAGGAGGTCCTGTGGGTCGGCTCTGTCTCCTGCTACAAGTAGGGTATCCAAATTACCAATTGTATCTGGGGATTCGGCTAGGATGTAGTTAAGCAGAGCAGGCGTGATGAAGGCGATCCGGATCTTGTAGTCCCTAAAGGTGCGCAATAGGGCTTCCTGATCTAGAATGGTTGCCGCGTCAATGCAAGCCAGAGTACCACCGTTTAGAAGACAAGTATAGATCTCCCACGAAGACCCGTCGAAAGCAAGATTTGCCATGTGGGCTGTGGCTCCCGACGAGGTGAAATGCTCCATCTGGTCATGTTGAGCCAGGCGTACCAGACCACGATGTTCGACCATAACTCCCTTTGGTTGACCGGTCGAACCAGACGTGAACAGAACGTAAGCGAGACTATTTGGACCGGGTCTAATAGCAGGATCGAGTTCCTTCCGTATGTTTTCAGCATTATCGTTGATGTCCAAGACGTCAGCAATGTAAGCAAATTCGACGTTGTTGAGTCCACTAGGCGGTTGAATATTTGGGCCGATCAAGACCAGCTTGTTACCTTGAAATGTTGAGAGGATGGATTCCAATCGCTTTTGAGGGGCCTTAGAATCGAATGGTAGATAAGCCAATCCAGCTTTGAGAATACCGAAAAAGGCAACTATTGCTTGGCAACATCGATGTGCTAGCACACCAACTACTGTCTCAGGAGTAAGTGATTTCGTCGCCAGAAATTTTGCAAGCTTCTCTGACTGTGCATCTAGCTCCGCATAGGTTAACTCCGTCACGGCATCTTTAATAGCAATCCTACAAGGTTGCATAGCGGCTTGCTGGCGGAAGACATCGACAATACTCGAATCTCGGCAAAATTTTGTCTGATTCATACGGAGAAGCCCCATCTGATCGAGTTGTGTGAGTGCTTGCTTAGTTATGAGAGGGACAATAGCGATGTGTGTCTTTGGCTTGTCGAGGCAGTTTTCCAAAATGCTTGTGAACACAGATGCTAAGGAACGTATACTATCTGGAGCAAAAAGCTCTTCGGAGAAATATATGTAGCCTTGAAGACTGTTCTGTTGCTGGAAGAAGTGACATTCGAGGTCGAAACGTGAGGTGGCGAATCCCTCTATTACTTCTGTTTCCACTCCTTCGAAAGCAAGCTTCCCTATGTCCTGCTGCGGGTGAACAGCAAAGGCTGTTTGAACAAGAGGGTTGCGGGAAAGGTCTCTGTCCCCTTGTATTGCAGAAACGACATTCTCAAATGGTACATCCTGATTAGTAAGCGAATTTACCACTGTTGTGTAGACTTGCTGCACTAATTCTTCAAATGTCTCATTATGAATCTTGATTCGGATACATTGGACATTAACGAAGAATCCAATTAAGTCTCTAATTTCCCAGCGGCTTCGGTTCGCATTAGGGACTCCAATGGTTGCATCATCCTGGTTAGTCAGGCGATAGTGCGTAGCTCTGAAAACAGCGAGGAGGACAACAAACTGAGTTACCCCACGTTCTCTTGCAAAACTTTGTAGTTTGTCGTAGAGCTTATAACTAATTTCAAGTCGCTGTATGCCCGCTTTACCCGATAGAGTTGCTGGTCGAGGTTTATCGTAGAGAAATTCTGCTGGCCGGCTTGCGTCTAACTGCTTAACCCAATAGTCAAGCTGCCGTTGATGCTCCTGAATCTGTTCCGGCAGTCTCTGCCAGACTGAGAAGTCGCGGTATCGAATATGTAGTGATGGTAAGTAGGAGAGTAGATCTTCATTGCGGACTGCGGCAGCATATAGTGCGCTTAATTCCCTCTTCAAAACATCCACTGACCAGCCGTCTGAGATGATGTGATGCATGACGATGGAAAGAACGTGATGTTCGTTGTTGATTCGAAAGACATGGACCCTCCATCCAGGATCGCTGCGTAGGTTGAATGGTGTCTTTTGTTCCTGTTCCAAGGCTAGCAGCAGAGCCTCGTCATTGTCTGAGCCAATGTCGATGACATTTAACTCATTTCCACCGCAGAAAGAATGAACTTCTTGTAACCCCTCACCATTTTCGGTGGAAAAAGTTGTCCTTAGTGCTTCGTGACGATGCTCTATTGCCTGCAACGCAGCTTGAAGTGCACGGAGTTGGAGTGGGCCTCTGATGCGTACTGCAAGGTGCATGAGATACCAATCTAATCCTGGATGAAGCTGTTCTAGGAACCAAAGTCGGCCTTGTGCGAAAGATTGAGCGACAGGTCCATGATGATTGAGTTTTGTGATCACACTTTCACTGGCAGTGGAAGAGTGAACCAACCGTTTTGCTAGTTGACCTAGGCGCTGCGCTTCGAAAATATCTTGAACAGAAAGCTTCAGGCCCACACTGCGCGCCTCACTCACTAGCTTCATAGCCGCGATCGAATCGCCGCCTAGATGGAAGAAACTGTCATCCAGTCCAATGGAAGGAGCATAAGTGATACCTAGCACGTGCGCCCATAGTTGCTGCAGCGCCTTCTCTTGCTCTGTTTCTGGTTCTCGTTTTGGGCCCGCATTTTCCTGTCTTCGCAGATGGGCTAGTTGCTGGATCGAGAAAGATGCTCCAATCTCGCGTAGTCGCTTTCTGTTGATCTTACCCGAGGTTGATATGGGGAATGCTGTCAGTGCAAAGTAAACCTCAGGTACCATGTCTCTAGGTAGCCGTCTAGAGAGCTCGTCATCCACTCGGTCTGGGAAGACAACATATACGCCGGAACTTCCATCAGACATCTTTCCATCGAGCAGCTCAGTGTTTGCTTCCAGAAATGCTGCCACTATTGGTTTTCCACCTGTTGATGAGATCAATTCAACTGCTATCTCTTTGGTATTTGGCATGGATTGGTAGAGATGATGCTCAATCTCAGCAAGTTCAATGCGTTGACCGCGAACTTTGACCTGACCATCTTTGCGGCCTACATAAACCAGATCGCGATTTGCATTGTAGTAGACTAGGTCACCTGTCTTGTACACCCTACCTCGTCGCCCACTGTAGCCTTTGCAGCCTCGAAGGAGCCAGAGAGGATCGTTGATAAAGGCATCTTCTGTCTTCTTCGCATCATTGAGGTAGCCGCGTGCCAAGTTTGGTCCCTCTACCAACAATTCGCCAATCGCACCTAGCGGCGCCAACCTATTGTGGTCGTCTGAGTTAGTTACCCAGCCGACCGATGCAATTGGCTTGCCGATAGGTTCTGGATCGATACCATTCATATCGGGGTTTGCAACACAAGAGACACAACATTCAGTAGGCCCATAGGCGTTGATCAGTCGTACATGACCATTCCAGATATTGCAGTCTGAGGCATTGACCTTCTCTCCTCCAAGAACCAATGTCTTCAGCGATACAATCTTCTGTGGGTCTAATATCCTCGCGAGGGTTGGAGTCAACAGTGCCCAGGTGACTTCCATCGTATTCATTATGTCAATGAGATTGTCGCGCTTCTGAGACTCAGATGGTATACAAACACACGCACCATGTAGTAGCGTTGTAATGATCTCTAAAATAGAGGCATCAAAGGTATAGGAAGCGAATTGAAGAGCCCGAGTATTCTTCGTGATCCCTAATGCTGGTCCTTGGAATAGGCAACTCGTCGAAACGGCCTCGTGCTCCAGCTGGACACCCTTGGGTAGTCCAGTACTACCAGATGTAAAGATGACATATGCCATGTTGCCGGGCTGCACCATTGTTTGAGTATCGTAAGATCTGGTAGGTAATTGATCAATGAATTCTCCGCTGACTGGTACGATATTTGGAGTGCACTTTGGCCAAAGATTGGCGTAATTCACAGATGTGAGCACTATCTCAGCCTTAGTTTGGTTAAAAATTTCTTCGTGGCGAGATGTTGGATGTGTTGGCTCTAGGGGTGCAAAGGCACCTCCTACTTTAAGCACGGCTAGCATAGCTACAACCACCCACTTTGATTTTTCAAAGCATAAAGGTACTATGCTCTCTGGTCTGACACCAAGCCTAGCCAAATACTGTGCGAGCTGCGATGATTGATCGTCCAGCTCTTCATATGTCATTGTACCATCCCATGCGCAGATCGCTTCCGCTTTAGGTTGTGACATGACTTGTTCTGAGAACACATCTTGGACACAGCACTTTACAGTCGGTGGTAACTTCTGATTCTCTTTCCACAGCCGCTGTTCATCATCTGGCGTAAGTAGCATAATGTCCTTGACTTTCGTGCTCAAGTCTCCTTGGGCTAGCTGCTGCATGACGAAGCTTAGCTGGGCAAGCATCTTCTCAACTTGCCACTGTTCTATCAACCGCGCATCGAAGCTAGCTGTGATCTTGACACCCTGTTTAGCCAGCTTGCACTGCACCATCAGTGCATACGTCGTGAAGTCCTGCAGCCCTGAGCCGAATTCCCATGTCCCGAACACATCATCGTTCTGAAATGCGTCATCTGCAGGCTGCACAATCAGCAGCGTCTGGAAGTTGCAGGCATGTTGGGCGTCTGGTCCTAGTTTAGCGATTCGCTGCAGACCCGTCTGCTCGAATGGAATCATATCAGTAGCTTGTTTCTGTACTGTTTCGAGGAGTTCCAAGACATTTAATTCTCTCTGCAAACGTATCCGCACCGGCACTGTTGCAATGACAGGCCCCACGAGGGACTCGATGCCAGCCACTGGTGCATTGCGACCCGTAACTGTTGCTCCAAAAACAATATCGTCTGAACTGGTGTAGCCACTAGCAACGAAAGCCCAAGCTGCGCGGATGAGTGTCGAGATTGTTGTATCTGAAGTTCTTTTGGGGAGTGGTGAGCACTGGTATTCTGCTGTCGCATCGGCAATTGGTTGTTGCACGCTGGAAATTAAGGGCGGGAAAATATTTGCTTCACAGTCGTTGAGCGTCATCCGCCAGTATGCGGCAAAAGCGTCTTGGTCCATCTGATTCAGATATTTGATGAAGGTGTTGAAACCAGTTTGCTTTCCTGGTTCTGCACCATTGTATGCCGCTTGTACAGCGTTGAGGATGTGATTCAGCGCCCAGCCATCGTATATAGCGTGGTGAATTGTCCAGACGAACCACCTCTTTTCTCTCGAAGCGTCTCGAACCAGAGCATAGCGTGCAAGCGGCTCGCCAAGCTGCATAGATAACAGCTTGTCACGAGCTAGGTAAGTAGCTAGATCGTCTGCCTGTGCCCACTTGATCTTGTCCGCCATGACAACCTGTAGCAGACCAAGCGTGCTGTGTATCACGATTCGCGTTCGCAGTATTTGCAACGATTGAACTGTCTTTTCCCATGCCATTTGGAAGCCTGCGTCATCTACATCCTGTCGCAGCTCCAGCACGGTCTGCATGATGTAATCACCCGGTCGCTTCACTGTCAGCGACATCAGGCCTTCCTGTAGTGGCGAGCACGGGTAGATGTCCTCAACAATATCCATGTCGACGTTGCAACTGGCTGCCACATGTTGGTGTATATGCGTCGCATCAACCTCAGGGCTAAGCAGAGAGAATGGGGCAATGTCGTCGCTGGATACGTGAATATCCTCATGAGCTACAGCGGCCAGTTGGATAAGTGTAGGGTACTGGAAAATTTTAGCGACCGTAAGTCGAACGTCCTCCTCTCGAGCTAAAGAAACCAACTTCATTGCTGCAATCGAGTCACCGCCCAATTGGAAGAAGCTCTTGTCTAGGTCAATAAGGTTCGGACTGATTTGAAGTACGCGTGCCATTAGCCGCTGAATTCTAACTTCTGCCCTGGTCAATTCTCTTTGAAATTCTTGGCCCTCGGATGTCTGGACTTCTATTCTCCGCGTGAGGACGCTACGGTCCACCTTTCCGTTCTGGTTCATTGGCATCGCGTTTAGGAACGTGATCGTCTGAGGAATCATGTAGGCAGGCAGCTGAGCCTCAAGCATCTCCTGGAGCTCCTGTTGGGTTTTTTGCAGGATCTGTTGCCGTAGCGGCGTGCTGCCCAGGCTGTGTAGGGGTCGCTCTGCGTGGTCGGTGGGGAATTGAAACATCACCCTGTTCTCCCCATCGCGGGGCTGGTATCGATGAAATATGGCGTCGAGACTGCCACGCTGGGAGTGTTGCCTATTCCAACTGATCTCAACATGGAGATTGGCTTCTTGCGCTAACTCAAACAGATCACTAGCAGACAGAGAAGGGCATTGCTGTGCTTGCTGATGCACTGACCAGAGCCAGTTTGGGGGATGAGACGTCTCTGGAGACGTCTCTGGCCCCACATTGTCCAACGAGTCAAGAAGGCACCGACTCACAATCGTCTTACTATAAGGAATGTTGCTGACAGATATGGCAGGTGAGCTGGAATGGCCCTGCAGTTGCGTCAAAAGAGACTGGCGGTCTAGCTTGCACTTCGTAAAATCGATCCATTGGTCGTGTTCGAGGTGTCGAATCAGCTGCTCTTGCTTTTGACAATTTCGGTGCTTGACATGGATGACTGCAGCGTAACGGTAGCAGCTCAGCTCGTTTGTTGCTTTCATCCTCTTTGGCAAGATTTCGACATGCTCTACAAGGTCTGGTAGGCGGTCCTGCAAAGCAGTGAAGAAAGCTGGGTCCACCAGGAGTTCTCGCTCAACTCGCTCCATGTCAGTAATCATGCGGCGGATCTCAGCCTTTTCTATGTTCTCGCCAGCCATAAATACTGCCCTTGTGGCCAAAAACTCTCGGTGTAGTGCATAAGATCGAACATCACCAAAAAAAACGGTAGAGACGCCCTTTAGTTCTAGCAGCTGCCGTGTGGTCTTGAAGAGGTATTCTAGGCTTGGGAAGTATTGAACAACTGAGTTGATGATAACAAGGCTTGCATCAATAGCCGGTAGGCGGTCAATATCTGCGGCTGTGGCCTTGTAAACCTTGACCTTGTCCGCTAGCGTAGGTATGGATCTGGCTGTGTCATTGACAAACTCGACGGCTTTTTGAGATGGATCTAATCCAACGTAGTTTTCCAGACCGTCGCCTAAGTTGAAGAGAATCATACCAGTCCCTGTGCCGACCTCAAGGACCTTGCCAGGTTGATGGCCGTTGAGCATCGTGTTAATTGTGTCGTCCAGCCATTCGTTCATCTCCGCCTTGTCTATCGCACTGCCATCGTACATGGAAGTCCACCCGATAAAGTCTCGTCCAACGGCTTCGGGATATACGTCCGAGATGGGCATATAGACTTTTGAATCAAATTGGTCTTCCCATGTATCCACGTGCTGCGACTCGTCGTTGTCGCTAGGCTTTTCGTCAACCAATTCGTCGCCCTCATACACTGTGACAAACGCAGCTATTCGAGCAGCCTCGTCCGCGTCATGCTGCTGTTGTATCACAGCTGCAGCCTCTTTGATAGACTTGTGGTAGCGGAGAGTTTGCTCAATTTCACCTAATTCGATACGATGTCCCCGGAGTTTAACCTGGCCGTCCATACGACCAAAATACTCTATTTGGCCATCAGTGGGACGATGACGCACATAGTCACCTGTACGGTAGGCTTTGACAGTCTCACCACCAACCTCAACTGTAACGAATCGGTTGATATTGCGTTCAGGGTTGGTATATCCACGTGCCAGGCCATCGCCTGTCACAACGAGCTCTCCAACAACGCCGAGGGGAACAAGTTGTTGCTTTGGATCCATAACATAGGCGCCAGAATTACTGAGTGCACGGCCAATAGGCACGCCGTTCACGTAACAATCATCTTTTTTTAGGAGGAACGTTGTGCTAAAAGTGGTGTTTTCGGTTGGTCCATAGCCGTTGATGATCTTGCCTGTGCGAAGGGTTCTAATGGCGACTGTATCATTTGATTGAAGTGCTTCACCTCCAAGGCAAAGCATATCTAGATTAGCAAATATGGCAGGCGATTGCTGAACGTAGGTCCTAAAGAGTGACGGTGTCATGAAGGCTGTTTTCACATCTTCTCGACGAAACGTTCGTAGCACAGCCTCTGGATCCAATACAGTCATTCTGTCGATGCACACTAGCGTCCCGCCATGCAAGAGAGAAGCATATATCTCCCACGTAGAAACGTCGAATGCGAGGTTCGTCATGTGCGCCATAACTGGCGAGGGTGGAAGATGCTGTACAAAGTTGTTGTCTCTGACAAGGCGCACGATACCACGATGTTCGATCATGGCACCCTTCGGTTCACCAGTCGATCCTGAAGTGAACATGACATAAGCAAGGCTAGTTGCTGAAGGTTGGGCGATATTCCCAAACACTGACACATCTTCGACTTGCTCTTCTAGGGCTTCTGTAATGCGTACGAACATAACATTATTGAGCTTCATATCAGGAGGCTGTACATCATCCCCAAGGAAAACGATTCTCTGGCCGGGAAGGGAGGAGAGAATGGTCTCCATCCGTTTTGCTGGTATTTTGACATCGAACGGTAAGTAGGCCAGGTTAGCCTTCAAGATGGCCAAAAATGCAATGATGGAATGACAGCTTCGACCTGCCAGTACGCCTACCAGTGTCTCCGGAGCGAGTGATATTTTGGTCAACCACCGAGCAAGAACGTCAGATTTCTGATCGAGCTGGGCATAGGTCATCTCTGTTGATGTGTCTTTGACAGCAATTCTAAGCGGACAGATAGAAACTTGCTGACGGAAGAGATTAACTATGCTTGAATCACGTGGATAAGCGGTTTTTTCAATTTGAATGAGGCCCATGTTGCTGAGCTGAGAACGATTGTCTGCGCGCAATAACGGCAAGGAGGCAATAGCCGCCTTTGGCTTGCGGAGGCACGCTTCAAGAACGACCTGGAAAATGGATAGCATGTTGTCGATCGTTTCTGGAGTATACAAGTCGGTCGAGTAGACGACTTCACCCTTTAGGCTGTCATTCTGCTGAAAGAAATGAACTTCAAGATCAAATCTTGACTTTGGTGCGTTGTCTAAAGTCTCTGTCTCCATGCCCTCTAGTGTTAATTGACCCAGCTTGACTTGAGAGTGCACGGCGAAGATAAGCTGCACAAGCGGATGACGAGATAAATCTCTAGCGTTCTTGAGCTTAGATACGATGCTCTCGAACGGAACGTCTGCGTTGGCTAGGGACGCAATTGTTACCTCATAGACTTGTTGCACTAGCTCTTCAAACGATTCGTCTTGCATTGTAGTCCGAAGGCATTGTAGGTTCACAAAGAAGCCAATCATGTCTTTAAGCTCCCATCGGTCCCGATTGGCGTTCACTGTGCCAATAGTAGCGTCGTTTTGGCCGGTTAAGCGGAAGTGCGTGGCTCTAAAGGCTGCAAACAGCACTATGAACTGTGTAACTTCTCGCAATTTACAGAATTGTTGCAGCCTACTGTATAGCAAGCCTCTAATTTCTAGTTTTTGCTTACCAGACTGCCCTGATAGAGCAGCTGGTCGAGGCTTATCACAAAGCAACTCGGCAGGTCTGCTTGTATTCAGCTGATTGATCCAATAGCGAAGCTGACTCTGATAGCTGTCAACCTGTGCTTGTTGTCGCTGCCACACAGAGAAATCCCGATACTGGATGGGCAGAGGCTGGACTTGAGAGAGCGGATCCTGACCACGTATTGTGGCTGAGTAGAACGTACCTAACTCGCGCGTAAGCAAATCAGTCGACCAGCCATCAGAAATAATGTGGTGCATAACGATTGACAGGACATAGTTTTCGTTGCTGATGCGATAAATGGACACTCTCCACCCAGGCTCGGTGCGTAGGTCAAAAGGAGTTGTCTGATCACGGTGTACTGCATCTGAGAGACCCTCTTCGTGAATATCGACGACGTTCACTTCTTTGGCATGAAACGGCTGAATCACCTGCATGCTTGCATCTTCGATCGTTTCAAATGTTGTTCGGAGAGTCTCGTGGCGGTTCTCGACTACATTTAGTGCAGACTTGAGAGCCTCCAACTGTAGCGGGCCCTTAATACGCACTACAAGTGGTATGAGGTACCAGGTTAGACCAGCGTGTAGTTCTTCCAAGAACCACATCCGACCTTGCGCGAATGATTGCTCAACAGGCCCATCGCAGTCGAAATGAGGAATGTTGGCATGAAGGCTGTCAACGGACATGATTGCTGCAGCGGTCAATTGATTCAGTGTGGGATTCCGAAAGACAACTTCGACACTGATCTGCATCCCTAGTCTGCAAGCTTCGCCCACTAGCTTCATAGCTGCAATGGAGTCACCGCCGAGGCTGAAAAAGCTGTCGTCCATGCCAATAAAATCGGTATCAATGCTAAGCACCTGTGCCCAAAGACACTGCAGTGTCTTCTCTTTCTCTGTTTCTGGTTGTCGCTTCGAGCCATCGCCTCGCGTTCGTAACTGGGCTAGTTCCTGTGCGGAAAAGGAGGCCCCGATGTTTCGCAGCTGCAGCCTGTCTACTTTGGCAGACGTCGTCAATGGAAACTCTGCTAGCACGAAGTACACCTCAGGGACCATATACTTTGGCAGCCGGTGAATCAGTCGCTCTTCAACATCCGTCGGGAAGATGACGTGCACTCCTGAGTCGCTATCTAAAGTCTGGCTTATGAGCGTGCGACGTGCCTCCTCACTCAGTTGCAGAAATACTGCTACCATTGATTTTCCTTGATCACCTGTCGGTAAAATGATCTCAGCCGCCACCTGTTTAATACCAGGCATACATTGATGGAGATGATGCTCAATCTCGCCCAACTCAATTCGTTGGCCACGTACCTTGACCTGGCTATCCTTACGGCCAACGTATATTAATTTGCCATCTTCATCGTAGTAGACTAGATCACCAGTTTTGTAGAGTCTTCTCTTTCGTCCAATTCCGTCATGGTTTTTAGTGGCTTGTCTTAGCCAAGTAGGGTTCTCAATGAAGGCAGCCTCAGTTTTGGATATGTCATTAAGATATCCGCGTGCTAGAATGGGCCCCTCTATCAGGAGTTCACCGATGGCCCCGAAGGTTACCAGTTTGTTGTGGTCGTCCGGGTGGGCTACCCAACTGAATGAAGCCATTGACATGCCGATTGTCCCCGAGTGAAAATCTCCCCCTGTGTTGCGATACCAAGTGCACCAGATGCTGCACTCGGTCGGGCCGTATACGTTTACTTTGACGACATCGTTGGCCCATCTTTTCCAATCAGCGTCGTCCACTCGTTCCCCTCCAAGAACGAGTACTTTTATAGATGGGACTTTTCTGGGATCAAGTAGACGCGCGACTGTCGGCGTGAGCTGCATCCAATTAACATTGTTCTTGTTAATCACCTCCGCCAAGGCGTTACGTCGGTCGTTTTCGGAAGGGATGCAAATACAGCCACCAAATATCAACGTTGTGATAATCTCAGCGATGCAAATGTCAAACGTGTAAGCCGCGAACTGGAGGGCTCTGGTATCAGGTCCAAGTCCCATTACATACCCATGCGCTAGGCAGCTTGTAGCAATCGCTCTATGTTCCAACACGACGCCTTTTGGAACTCCAGTACTGCCGGATGTAAACATGATGTATACAGCATTTCTTGGTTCGACATTGGATTGAATAGTGCTACCACATGACAACCGATCAACGAAGACATCGCTGACTGCGAGAATCTGTAGTGTTGAATTCGGCCAGAGAATAGAGTATTGTACGGAAGTAAGGACGACCTTAGCATTGGTCTGCTTGAATATCTCTTGGTGACGGGACCTTGGATGCATTGGGTCTAGCGGGACAAATGCTCCGCCAGCTTTAGAGACAGCTAACATCGCCACCACTGTCCATATCGATTTCTCAAAGCATAATGGTACCATTTCCTCAGGCCCAACGCCTAGGCTGACTAGGTATTCTGACAGTCGTGTCGATCGCTGATCCAATTGCTTGTAAGACATCTCGCCGTCCCAAGCGCAGATGGCGGGCGCATTCGGCCGAGCTTTTGCTTGCTCTTCGAATAGGCTATGAACGCAGCGCTGTACTGTTGGCAAGATTCCACGATTTTTCCCCCATATCCTCTCGGCGTCGATCTCATCAACGTCGAGTAGTAGAGATTCCGGCATAGCCCCCATGGTGGAATACTGTTATTTTGGCTAGGACCACGTTCTTGCGGCGGGAGGTTGGAACTGAAAGCTTTGAAAGCAGTTGATTCGAGTATGAAAGCTACTGTTCCTGTTGTTGAAGGATCTTCAAGTGGAAACTTGAGCATGTCTCTTTATAATGATTATATCAGCAGGCAGAGGTACACGCGTTGCCTCACAGACTGTAGCTAATCTGCCTACGCTGCCAAGATACAACACTGAAGTTAGAACTCTGCAATGCTTAGTGAACTGACCACATATGTCGCCGAGTCGGTCGTTGACTCGGATACAATAGCATGTCTCTACCGTCTAAAAAACCGCGCTTCATCGAATTCCTCATCGGTACCTGGAGTTTGCCTTGTGCCAGAGCTATCATGTGTTCGCAAGTAATGCTAATTCACCCGAAATAGTGCCATGGAGGCTTGCAGATGCATCCAAACGAATGTGACTCGGTGCAACTACGGGCCGCGAGTACTTTCTCATGATGTTTTGCTCTCGATCAAATAGTTGATCGTGCGAATACTCTAGAAGACAGGATTATAGGTACTTTTATGATTTAGGAGGAGGTGATTAATGTTGAAGAGGTAACGTAAATCAAATCCAGAGCCTTTAGGAATTCTATAACGAATTGGAAACTGTGCCATAGCTCACAATCTATCATGGAGTTCAGGTATGAATCGCGCAATAGTCACCCGCCGTACCTCGACATCGGCTAGCGTCTTGTCATATGTGTGTCTTCTTACATAGGTATAGACTTCTCCTACTCAGATTGCATTAAGCCTAGTTGAGCCTAGATGAAACTGACCAGGGTATTGTGCACCCTGCTCACGAGTCACGCTGTATTTACGGGTGTATACGCAATTCCCTATACGTTTGCGTACTAAATTCTCACCGGCAGCGTACGGACGGCACCGTAAGTACAAGGCCGTCAGGTAGCCGTATGTGGCATTCTCGTTGGACGCGCTACCTCCATCTTCGGTCGATTGACATTCATACCATCCTCCAGATTGTGACCCACTTACACTGTGGATACGCAGAGGTTATATCGCTTGAGAGTCTGACTACATGACTAATGCTTGCTGTCGAATTTCAGAAGAATTCGAGCTCTTTATAATCCGGTAGATCTTCTGTGTTGATTTGGAATCGGCTTGACTACATAGTAAACTAGTTCCAGGAGCTCAGCTGGTGCGAGAATGTGGCAACATGGTTTGGTTTTATTTGGTCTTACTCGAGTTCAGCCGTGTGCTGCGCAGCCTAGGTGACAACCATGGCGGACAGCCAACGTAGTACGGATGAGAATCCGAACTACCTTACTTCATCCTTTGAAGAGTTATACGTCCTTAGGGGTCTGCTGTCACCTTGGCTTCGATCTACGACTATAATCACTTCGTCTCTATACGTAACATGATTCGTCTGTGTTTGTTTTCAGCGAACTGTGTTCCTATGTGTATACTATACTTATAACCTAGTGTGTGTAGCTTCGTTTTAAGGCTTGCAATGGTATAGTCACTTTGTACTTTATATTTATAATACATTTGGTCTCGCTCAAACGTCTAGCTGTCGTAAGTGCTAGCTTATCCTAATACCCCTAACCTCTAATGTTCCTTTAGTGTTATAATGTCTTCCATTTAATTCCTACGTGGCTGTATATTATGGTGTGACCTGCCACTAGGCGCAGTAAAAGCAGTAATTCACTGTGATATAGCTCTATAGGAGTAATGCTCCGCTCGTGTATGTTATTAAGCCTATTGAGCACGAGAGCTCTTATATGAACCTCTTCAAACCCTATATAGGTGCGTTGAACCGGAACCACTCCTATGACACGCGGGGCGACAGTGAACATAGCTGTCCTGTGATCTGCAAGTAGGTAGTAGCACCGATATTACATACCATGCTGAGTGTCTGTGAGGTGATTCGAGTGAGAGATGATGCCGCTTAGCTCGACGGCTTCTCGATGCGGGGTGTTGCACACATCGTTAGATAGCTTTGGGCTAGGCAGGGTGTTCATCAATGACTCTGTATATGCGTAATGTAATCATGATGCTGAGCGAGATGTCTGGGCTCAGTCGTCGCGTCTCTTGTTGCCATGTCACGGCTAGATGGCCGCCGCTGCAATTGGTGGTCGTGTCATATATTTTGCTGTCTCTGTCAGCCAGTCCCGCAACAGCTGCTCTACACGTGCTAAACCGACGCAGAGGGGACGCGCGGTGGCTTGCAAAGACCGCCATGGCCGTTGATGGGTGTAATCCCAGTCGTTTGTGACTATTTTCAAAGTCAAGATCTCGCTGTCAGTCGTGTTCTTCCGTCATTGGGCAACATTGCGGTGAGGTCTTCAGCGGCCCTTCTGCTCCAGCTTACGCGAGTCGCGACTCCAAGAATTCTGGATATCCCCGTAGCGGACATACATACTATGATTAGATAGTCGCCGGGCTAAGAGCTTAGCAGCCATACCCATAGACATAGCGTGGAGAGTTTTAATCTACCCCACGGTACCGGTACCGGTAGATGCCGCCTATCCGTAGTTGCCGCGTACCCACACCTAGTTTCCGCACGCTAACCAACACCACGCGCTCCAACCCCTCAAGCACGCCTTGCCTACCGGAACGCACTCGATTAGAATTCCGATAGTTTTCAGCCGCTCAACAAATCGGATGAAACGTGACTGAAAACAGCTATTGGCACGAACCTCCGAGCAGACTTTCCGCCGCCAGGCAAGGAACGTAATCCCTCTATTTTCCGACACTAGATCTGCCTAGGGCTCCGATAACCTACTTGCACTTGGGGATTTCATTTTCTATACCGTAGTACCAAAGTAATGTCGAGTAGGCACATGCTGGTAAGAAATACGAAAACTTTGTACAGTATACCTTATCAAACATTAACACAGTCCTATCATAAAATATCACATATATTGCAAGATAGAATTATCTATTAGATTACCATCTACTTGTTAAATAGTCCTAGAATATTACATTTTTGATAATGTGAATACAGTGTTAGATATAACAGGAAAGGTTTCAAGTACGCGTCTTTTGATGTCGCTTGTTACCCTCCATTAACCACGCGTCTTAGCACACGAGTAACGCCGCTAGATGTAAGAAGGCCCTATAACCATCGTATCAACTTTTCATCACAGGTTTACCTCCGAGAAAGTTTCGTGAGCTTAGAAGAGTTGAGTCTAGACTACGGATCGAGGAGCTGATAAGGGGGTCTAGGCTAACACGGGATATTTTACAAATAGGCTTAAGGGACTTCCTATCTTCTTATGTTCCCGAGTTCTACTACAACTGCTAACCCACAGGGACATTCTCTATATCTGCACCAAAAGTCATTTCGGACTAAATCAGCTTTAGCCTTCTTCTTTGTTGTGGCATACTTCCAGCACCAGAATAATCTCCACTCTTAGACAACATTTAGTGTATCCCAAAGATGGAGTCTGATACTCTCAACACAAAGGTCATCGCGTTTACTCCTCCAAACCTTTTCCTGTTGCGTCACATCCCACTATCAGTAGTGCTCACCGCTATTATCCTTGCAGCTTCTGTATACCTACCGCGCTTCAGGTACAAGTCGCAATTGGCCCAATTTCCACTCATTCTAGAGCATCTAAGCGGTGAGGAGCGACGGGCAAAGTTTCTCGCTGGAGCAAAAGCTCTATACAAGGACGGCCATCAGAAGGTCGTTATACCCGAACCAAGATCTGTATTCTACTGATACAAGACTAGTTTAGAGGTTTAGCTTATAGAATGCAAACTCTAGACGGTACGCAACACCTTCTAGTGTTATAATATACTTACTTAACTATTGCAGAGGAGCAAGTTGTCCTTCCTCTGTCCATGTTACCTGAACTTCGAAAGGCGCCCGAGGAGGTACTTTCCTTCTACGACATGTTTTCAAAAGTATAGGATCTGTGTTACATTAATAAGCTAGTAGCTAACATAGAACTTCAGGGTTTGGAGGAAACCTACACTTATGTCGACATTGAATTTTTACCTCAGGTCGTCGATACCATCAAAAGAGACTTGACCCCCAATCTAAGTACGGAGAGACATTCCCATTCTGTAGTGTATGCCTTGCCAACAGAAGCAGCAAAAATTACCTCAAACATCTGTGATGAAGTCGATAGAGCATTAGACACTTATCTCCCATCTCACAACGAGTGGACAGAAATCAATGCATCGGAAACAGCTCTCGACATTATTGCAAAAGTTTCGGCCCACCTCTTTATCGGCGACGGTGTCGCCAACGATCCAGGCTATCTCGAATGCACAAAGCACTTTACTGTCCACCTAGGCGAAGCCACAAAGGCGATCAAAGTCACACGAGCATGGCTCCGACCGTTACTCGCTCCTCGCCTACCCGCGGTAAAACGCCTTCTCGAGACAAGGAGGAAACTAAGGAGCTATGTCAAGCGTGTCATGGAAGAGCGGGAAGCGAAGCGAAAAGATCCAAACTGGGTTCCACCCGAAGATATGATGCAATGGTTGCTGAATCGGACTGACAGAAATGAAGATACCACCTTGGAAGATTGCACGGCTGCGCAAGTTCTCCTTATCCTGGGCACTATCAATGCGTCCATGCAGACGTTGATTGCCATTTTGCATACGCTAGCCGTGACACCGGAGTACGTGGAGCCGCTCCGAGAAGAAATTCGAAATACCTTGAATAGCAATGGCTCGATCCCTGTCGATGCTATGAAAGAGTTTGGCAAGCTGGATAGCTATTTTAAAGAGGTTGGCATGCATTTCCCTGTCATAATCGGTATGTACCGTAGCATTGTCTCTTATGTTTGTTTCTTGATCATCAACTAAAACGATCTTTTGACAAAGAACCATACTTCCGCCGGGTGCGCAAGGGCTTGATCCTGTCAAACGGCCAATACCTACCTCCCGGCGTAGCCATTGTGATGGTGAACCCACTCGTCACGGACTCCAAATACGACACATTTGACGGCTTCCGGCACTACAAGCTACGTGAAAGCAGCGCGCAAAAGGACAAGCCCACTCATCGATGGTTGATTGCGAATGAAACAGAATTTCGGTGGGGCTATGGCAACCACGTATGTCCTGGCAGGTTCTATGCGCACAATCTCCTCAAGATTATTCTCGCGAGACTGATCGCAAAATATGATATCAAAATGCCTGGGGGTGCCACGGGACTGGAGGCTAGGTATTCAATGGTAGAGCATGGCAATGTTGTCATGGAACCGAGGAATAAGCTACTAATGATTAGGAGGAATACTACCGCGCACTAACCTATCCCTTGTATAGCGATTGGATTACTTTAGTAAAGTCCGTACATACACTAGTCCGAAATAGGTAGACAGTCTATTCAATATTAATACTAAAGTACCTATTCCTATTAGCTTTTATTTAGTAGGAACTAGAATAAAATTTTTATAACTATATATAGTACTCTATTTATAATACTTAGTACTTATAAGTATTAACTTATTAGTAAATAGTACTTAATTAGAAATAGTTTTTTCTAAGAAAAAAAAGGCTTTTATATAACCTTTTATAGGTAAGCTTAAATATCTAAGGTACTTCTAGACTATATTTTATATAGTCTTAAAAAAGTACTAATAAAAAAGAGTTAGTTTTAGTTTTAGTTTTAGTTTAAGTTTTAATTATATTCCTTATTAATCTTTAAGTTATAATAATTAAATAAAAGATTCTTAAATAAAAAAAACTAGTAAGTAATATTTATAAGTAAATAATTCTTAAACTCTATCTATATTAGCTATAAAATCTAATAATTTAACTCTAATCTAAATAGACTAAATATAACTTAAGCTTTTACTACTTAAACTAAACTCTAAGTAGTAGTCTATATAATCTAGTTATTACTTTAATCTTAAGTTTAAGTAACTTAACTTTAATTCTAAGTTTCTATTCTAAAGTCTATATAATTAAATCTTAATCTAATTCTAGAACCTAATCTAGTTATTAGACGCCTTATTAGCTATAATCGATTAGTTACCTATTATAAGTAGGTATTTACTAAGTATATATAGTACTCTATATAAGAATATCTTATTTAAGATACTATACCCTTTTAGGCTAGCTTAGGGCTAGTTGCGTAGGCTAGTGCCTAATAATAATATAAGCCTTTTAATATCTCTCTTTTATATTAACCTATTATAGGTTCTAATAGTAAATCTATAGTTATAGTATAGTAGTTAATATATTACTAAAATAATAGAATAATATTTTTTAGGGATAGTAAGCTTTAAAAAAGAATGTTTTAGCTACAATTTATATGCGACTATCTCCTGTTAGTGCGCGCACATACGTTACTCAAGTTATCCTGTGGTAATGAATGGGATAACACCGCTTTGTGTCTTCCCTAGCTTACTTTGAATGAACTCAAGGATAGTCACCATTGGTGCGATAAGAAAGAAGACGTACAAGCACACAAGAGAAGGGACCTGAGACTGAGGAATTAACACGCCATTGCCGACGTAAAAAGCCCAACCAAAAGGTTATTGGGCTATCGCTAATTCATATTACTGTAGCTCTGATGGCACGTTCGTGACGAGCCGCGAGCGCAGCACAAATCCGCTTCAAAACAAGGCAAGCTTAATCGTATGGCATTAGGCCAACTCCATATGCGTATAGTCAAGCATCTGAACTAATGGCATATGGGTTTCTGTCTGCGATATGAAGGTCGAGATCTATTGAAACAAGGCTCCAAGACTAACGTGTTCCCTTTCAGAAAATGTTGTGCCAGGTCGAGGTCACAGGTGTCCACAATCGAAATCTCATTTCAAGGTGGTGAGATTTACTGCCACAATACTGAAGCCAAACTGAATTCAACGATAAAATCAACATTCACGCTATACAGCTGCTTTCAGATGAGCGCGATGCACTTGACTACTTCAAATTGGAAGAAAGCGCTGGGAAGCTGCAAGATCGATTTATTGTGGACAAGAGATCTACTTTGCGAATGGCACATGAGGTGAGTGCCTAGAGGACGGTGTTTATTTGATAGATGTTTTCCAGAGACTGATGTTTATATATATGATTCTTTTTCAAGTAGCAATCTGAGTGACTACAATATTCGCAACGACTTCAGTTTCTACCTCCACCCAAGATCAAAGAAAAGAGTTCACAAGCGTCTTGAAATACCTGCTCGCGTGTGCTACTTCAACAAAAATGCCCCTTGATTTTTCACTGTCCGAGAGTCGCTTATCGAGAACACCTTCAAGCTTATTGTATGTCGCATTTTCGTCGGGCTGATTCACAATTCGCAAGCTCATTCCTCCGCTCTCGACCTCTTTGTTCCCGACAATGATGATATGATTGTACTTCATCGCTCTGGCTTCGGCAATTTTCTTGCCAAGCGGACGATCGCTAGTATCCGTGTCGATTGGAAGATGTATAGTCGAGAGTGGCAGTGGTCTTGGAATTTCTGCTGAAGTTTCTACTGACCCGCCAGCTGAGGTCAAGCCCGATAGGACGGTTTGAATGTGCAGCACATGCCGTAGAAGTTTTGGATCTGAGTTGAGTGCTAGGACGATGGCCGGTCGTGGCGAGAGCCAGAAAGGATATCTTGTTGCATAGTGTTCGATTAGCAATGCCATGAATCGTTCAATGGAGCCATATATCGCGCGATGGATAATGACAGGCCTTCTGTACACAGGCTCGAGGCCGTCGTCCACGGATTGTGGGTTGTTGGGTTGTATCTCGTCCGGCGAGGCTTGGTACTGCAAGTCGAACCGTTGTGGGAGCTGAAAGTCCAGTTGAATCGTGGCGGTCTGATGCTCCTTGCCATGCGAGTCCGTGAGAATGATGTCGATCTTGGGCCCATAGAAGGCGCCATCGCCTTCGTTGATCGACCACTCGCGTCCAACATTGTTCAAAGCGGCAGTGAGCTGCATCTCGGCACGTTCCCACTCTTCAGCCGTGCCTATGAAGCTGTCTTGAGGCCGCGTCGAGAGGACCAGTTTGTATGGACCAAGACCAAATGTGTTGTACACCATGCCCACAAACTTGAGCGTCTGTTCGATCTCGGCCAAGATCTGATCTGGTCGACAGAAGATATGGGCATCGTCCTGATGAAATCGTCTTACTCTCGTCAAGCCACTCAGGGCTCCTGATATCTCGTTCCTGTGCAGAGCGCTAAAATCAGCCAAGCGAACAGGCAATTCTCTGTAGCTCTTCGGGCTATGTTTGAACAGTAGACAATGGCCAGGGCAGTTCATTGGCTTGAGTCCAAATTCGCTGTCGTCTTCGGCCTCGGCTTCTAGCATATCTGCCGTCGTAGCCCGACCATGTACGCTGAACATGTCTTGTGCGTAATTGTCCCAATGGCCCGATCTTTTCCAGAGTGACTTTTTGTAAATGATGGGCGTGATGACTTCTTGGAAGCCGAACTGGGGATATTGTGCGCGCAGGAACGCCTGAAGTTTCTGGAAGACGTACGCGCCATTGGGCAGAATGAGCGGCGAGCCGGGACTGTATGGCGAGGTGGTGAAGAGATTGTGCACCTGCGCGAGCGCGCGGTGATCCGTGGCCGGTGAGGGAAGCACGTTCGCGGGAGGGTTGGCAGGAGGGTTGGGCTGCGGCCTTGCGCCATCAGACGCGCCGCCTGGCGGATGCGGAACGTGTGGTGTTGCGGAGCACGAGCAGCCACGGGCGAGCACGCGTGCGTCGTGCGGCGGCCGCCAAGGGCGCAGTCGTCGACGTGACAGCTGCGCAGAACGTGCAGCCACAGAAAGCGGGCGCACTGGCAGCATCGCAGCGTCGGGCGTGCTTCTCCGTCAGTCCAGCCGCCAAGCCCGTGCTCGTGATGTCCCGCCAGCCCCAGCTTGCCGTGTGGAGGAGCTCAGACACTGGTGTTTTGTGGACCCCGACAGTCTAGGCCCGTCAGGGTTAGACTGCGCAGCTCAAAAACAACGACGCCCGTGATGCGTGCCCGGACAAAGCTTCTTTGCACTGCAAGGGCGGAGGCGTATCACGTGTGCAACGCTGCAGACGATACGGCCGCCAGCGCCCTGCCCAGTGCCCGTCCACCCGTCCATCTGTTTCTGCACCCGAGAGCTGATTGGTGGGCAACACGTCACAAATGGCAATCCGCCTTTGTCAATCCTCCTGCATCCGCTCGCCGCGATCACAAAGACATTCGTAGCCCCTGGCCCGACCTGTCCCGATTGCTCTGGAATGTTTTCTCACTATTTCTTTCGTTCATAACTTCTTTTTGGCAAGTCGATATTACTTCACCCGCTCCTCGTAGTGTTTCCACCACGATTGCAGATTGCATCTGTGCAGACAATGGGTACCCGATCCCGTCGAAATCAAGGCAGTCTTAGCAGCAGCTGGGCCGCCGCGGACTACACGTCCGATGCAGATGGATCTGTTCACACAGCAAGCGATTCAGGCAGTGACGCCGAGCTTGAAGCACTCGACTTGGACGTCAAGGAAGATGTCACAGACTCTTTTTCCTCAAGAATAGAGCGAAAAACCCTGAACCGATCCATTCGACCGACCCCTCAAAATCTTGCACTTTCCAGATCAGGATCAACCCGCAAAGCTGTCAGACCCTCGTCGAACGTCAACCCATCGGACAGCACGAGACATGTCAACTCATCGGATAGCACGAAACGCCAGCAAGCGCTTGCAAGAGATGCGCGCCCCGGACCGAGCTTCTTCATGCCCACAATGCAGCACGCGTACAACAACCCTCCCAGTGGGTCGCTGTCAAAGAGTTCCGGCTCCCAAGTGCGAGAAAGGAACGCGCGTCGTTCTCGTTTACACAATCATAGCGCCGTTTCTGAGGCAGGAGCACAACAAAGGAACTCGTATCAAGACAGCAATGAGCAAGAGAAGGAAGAAGTGGGTCCGTGGCATTATCTCAACTTGTTCTGGCAGCATGTCATCTGGCCACTTTCAGGACATTTCATCGACATCTTGTCCTATGCTCTACGCCACTTTGTCAAGCCCGTTCTCGGCTTCGCTTTGGGTGTTGGCATCCTTGTCCTCGGCATACAGTTTCTCGGCGGCTTGGTCCGATCAAGCATTTCCAATGCTCTGATTACACCGATCTGCATGCTACCTGGCTCCTCCTACATTGTTACTGCATGTGTAACATCTGCAATGGAGGGGCATCCTCAGGCCAACTTCGAAGAGCTTATCAATGTGCAGGGGCGCTTCGAGGATATCGTTGGCGCTTCAAAAGATACCTCAACTCTGCCGTCAACCATCAAGAACTCCGAACTTGCTATTCGGGACCTTCGGACTTTGGTCCGCTACTCCCGTCTCCCCTCTCGCCGCGAACTGGATAATGAATTCGAATACTTTGTCCAAACTGCGGCGGAAGCGTCTGTCGACCTCTCTCGCTACAACTCTCGCATAGGAGCAACAATGGATCGCGTCATTGCCACCAATGCTTGGACCATGAACGTCCTCCAGGGTATCTCGGAGCAGCAAGCCAGCATTGGCACTGCATCGCGTGTTTACAGTGCTGTAACACGTGTTTTCTCTGCACCTCCGCTAACGTTACAGCAACGCGTGTTTGAGCAGTATCTCCTTCACGTGAGCAAGAACAAGGCAGAAATTACGCGTCTTATTGAGACAGCCCAAGCTCTACTCCAAGTTTTGAATAACCTGGATGGCCGTCTTGGAACCATATTCGAGATAGCGACCAATGACGACAACACAATCACACGTAATCAAGAGGAATTACTGTCGAGTCTTTGGACGAAACTTGGTGGTAACCGTTCTGATGTCAAAGCGAACGCGCAGTCTCTCAATCTACTCAAGAACATCAGTGCCTACAGAAAGAAGGCAATCATGCACGTGTCAGAGACATTGCTGAAGCTGCAGGAAATTCAAGCAGAATTGGAGAACCTGAGAGAAGGTGTTGCGGCGCCGGAGGTGTTGGGTCACCGGTCGGAAGTGCCTCTCAGTTACCATATCGAGCTCATCGAAAAGAGTGTGGAGAGACTGAGGATCAGCCGTGGGGATGCGATGCGAGTTGAAGGTGAGACTGTACGAAAGCTCATGCATGGTGAGGGCGCGCCGAGAGAGTTGCCAGGGCCAATTGTCACGGCAAATGTGAAGTAGTTGTATATTTGCATTTCGAGTTGTCTGCAAGCACAAGATGCAAAATTTGTCCGACGTTGAGAGTTTCTTTTTTTTCTTCCATCCCATCTACGTTTTTAGATACCCGACATTCATCCCTGCCTATGCTATTCATGTTCATCCTCGATACCTGCGTAAAAATGAGTCTACGCTTTCGTACTTAGTACATTTGCACTTGAACAAGACATCTTCTTACACCATTGGTTTCCAAGCCCTCGAAATCTATTTCACACGCCACCGTTCCCCTTGTACTACACTCCTGCCTGAAACTATCAACACTGCCCCCAACGCCAAAATACACCCTCTTTGCGGCGACAATTGTTTTGCCCGTCTTCACTCTGGCCATGAGTGCGACCATCGCCTCGGTAAATGCTGTCAGAGATGAAGGACTGTATATTGTCTCGCTGCCAAGGATGAAAGTGTTGAGGTCGGGTGACGAAGGAATGAAGGATAATAGTGTTGTAGTGGGTGTCCAGGAGCCAGAAAGAAGAGTTAGCGTGATGCCTATCTGCGATAGCGTATGTTGGAAACCTGCGAGGATCCTAGGTGTGAGAAAAAGATCCCCGCCTCCGTCCCCATGTAGAAGCGGATTACTTTCATCGCCAAATAGTCTCTGTGAGTCTACATCACTTAGCGTACCAGCCCATGTCAACAGAAGATTAGGCAGAGTAACGAGCCGCAGAACATCGGCATTATAGTCTGTGAGCGTAAAGTATATCCCCAGGCCCTCTCTTAGCGCATATTCGAACAGTATTAGGCTTGGCAGTGCACTCCCGCAGCCCATTTCAACCACATGATCGACGCGGTGCAGGTCGTCTAGATCTTTGCGGGGTCCATGATCGAGGAGGTACTTGACGAGATCGATACTACACTCCCAGGTCTTGTAGCCGCCTTCGTAAATGTTGGGCCGCAAGTCTGAAGTGTCGAGACCGACCAGGGGGGTTTCAGAGGCAAAAGAATCTTCGGCCATGAGCTGGAGGCGTACATCGAAAAGATCACGACGTGGGAGGCGAACAGTGAAGCCTTTGGGCGATGTGATGTTCACAGTGGAATATGAGATCTTGTCTGGGAGGGTAGATAGCTGGGAAGATGATTAGGTGCCCTGTAGTATGCTAGGAAGCCATGGGCTGTATGCGAGTCAGGTACACCAGAAGAGCTCATCGCTTGAAGGAGGCTTGTAAGATGACGAAAAGCCAATACCAAGGGCTGGGCTGTGGGCTGAAACTACGCCATCGGCTTGATGAGAATAACGATGGTGCGTACTTACCAATTTTTCTAGATCGTGCGGAGTAGCAGGGATGGGTGGTGGACTATCATCGACTTGCTGCACATCGTGTGGCCGATTCAGGACATCGTCATGATCTTGTTCTATGTCGTCGCCCGAAAAGCCAAAGCTAAAAGCCATGCCAAGCAATCACGGCGAAGAGAGGCGCGCCCGAGTTGGTTTAGATCCGTCACGGTCCGTGCAATTTGTGGTTGCAGTGGGAGTGTCGAAGAGGCATGTGTGCATGTGGAGTTGTGAAGGACAATTTCCCGCTTTATCGATAACAGTGATGATCTGTGCGCAGGTAAATGCTAACCCATCGTGAGTGTGACCATGCACCATGTCATGAGCCTCGGCCGGAAATCCTTGGCACCTGTCCATGTCGGACATGTACAGACAGCAGGCAAGCAGATCGTTGCTGCCAGAGACAATCCTCTTCGGTACTGGGCAATGTGGAGAGCTTCGGAGTTGTGCAGTGCATATCAGTTGCGTGGTGGAGCATGTCAGGTTGGTGCAAGAAAGAGGTCATGTTAAATTATGTCGTGCCAACTGCCTGCCTTGATTTGGCGAGCAGACATGGACATATTGATGAGGTTGTTGGAGTCGAATTCAAATGCATCGCCATCCACCCCTCCACCCACTCTAGGGTACATTTGTAACGCCTATGTCTTCTTTTCGGGATCATTTGTACCGTTGCTCGTCTGCTGGTCTTCCATCAGCTGCCTCTTTAGTTGAGCTTCGCATGCTTCCAACGTCTCCTTGGGCAAGGCCCAGCCTGTTGTATCTATGCCCTGCGCGCGTGCTCGGCGCATGATTTCCTGCCGCTCGATGATCTTCTCCCGCATGAGCTTGATGGTAGCTTCGAGCACAACCGCCTCACTTCGACCCTGTCCCTCCATGCCTGGTACGATTGAGGCCAACCGGTCGAATCCTTCACGTATGGCTTCTCTGCGCTTCTGCTCGGAGCGGATGTGATTTTCTTTTTTTTGTGCGTCGGTCAGGCGGGGCCGGTCGGCTGCATCGGACGGGCTCTGACCTGCCATGGCGAGGGCGTAGTGCTTGATGGGGTGGGTCGCGCGCTCCAAGCGGGATCCGTTCGGTCGTGCCTAGTCAGATGGACGGGCCGGGTACATGTACCTAAGGTATGGTTGTAGTGCGGCTGCGCTGCACGCGGTTGGGTCGTACCGGACGCACGCAGGGGGAGGAGACGGCAGCAGAAGGAGAATTTGGAGAATTTGCCAGAGCAGAGGAGCGTGGGGCGAAGTGGCTGCCGAGGAGTGTGCTACCGTCTCCAGATCTGGCACAGCGAGGCGCGGGTGACATGCTCCTCGACGGGAGAGAACATGTGGAACAGCCTAGGGCATTTGGCTGGCGGGTGGTATGGTGCACTGCGCGGTGCCTGCGCCACGGAGTCGGAAGAGAAGGAGGCGTGCGGGGGGGAGGGGCGGGTGGTGGCCTGGGGAGACTGAGGGCAATGGGGGGGGCAATGGGGGGGAGCTGCCGAGTGCGTGCGCGCGTGGCCCTGAATAGATGCCTGATGTTGACAGCTGAGCACCGCCGCCCAACAAACGTGTGACGCAGGACGCACCAGCACGGCGGTGGAGCTCCCGCCACCACTGACCAGCAGAGAGCCCCCAGCACCAGTGCCCCCCCTTCCGCCCCCACCCCCGTTGGTCTGCCACGACGCGGCGCCTAACGCTGCGAGTGCCGACCACGACCGCGACCGCGACCACGACCACGACCACGACCGCCGTGCAGTGCAGTGCAGTGCAGTGCCAGTGCCAGCGCCGCCACCCTTGCTTGCACCTCCTCGCCTGCCCCGCCTGCCCGCTCCCCACGACGCTCAACCAGGGCCGTCGCTGTGGAAATCGCAGTGCCAAACCACCAAGCAACCAAGAAGAGCAGGACCACCGCGCGCCCCGCCAGCGGCCACACGTCTGACGCCCCCTCCAGGGCCCGCCCCAAGCTCACCGCCCGCCCGCACGCACAGCATCAACACTCGGCTGGAGATGCGCCGGACCGCGACCGCGACCACGCCCTCCACGCCCTCCACGCCCACGCACCCGCTGCCACGCCGCTGAAGCCGCGCACTCGCCCCGCCATGGACGGCTCGCGTGGGAGCAACCGCCGCATCAACAGCCTCCAGACCCGCGAAAGACTGCAGCGGAAAGGCTCGGGCGGACAGCGCAACAAGCGCCCCGTCTCGTCCCACGATGCCTACCTCTACGCTCTGCGAGTCGCCTATCTCGCATACCTTCTGCAGCCGCGTCAGAAACGGGTCCAGCACGTGCCTGCCGCACCCAAGCCTGTCCAGCGTTCCTCGGCTTCGGTCAACGACCTCCTGAAGGACTTCTCCCTGATCCGAGACTCCAAGAGCACGCGTTTCCCCCACAACTTCATGGCCGAACTCGACAAGCGTATCACAAAGGTCCTCATGGGCATGGAGCGTATGCCTGAGTACAAGGATGCCACCGTAAAGCGAACCTTTGCCGTCTTCCTCAATGCCTTCAAAGACCCTACCTTCCGGAAAAACATGGACAAGGACAGGAGAGTCGAGGATCTGCTCCTGATCTTCTACTCCAATGCCACCAAAGAGCTCCAGAAAGGCAGACCCCCTGGCGACGATGGCTGGAAACTCATGGTAGACCGGCACGTGGCACTCTTCCTCCGCCTACTCAGCTCCATCTTGAAGGACCAGGACTGGGCCAAGGACAGGCCAGAGCTGACACAGCGGCTGGCGACCATGGAAAAGAAGCTGCTGGTCCATGACCAAGATTTGGCTTCGGAAAACCAGCGCAATGGCGGACAAGGCGGTACCACGGTCGAAGTCGAGGTCCCACGCAGCTACGAGGTCAAAGACATGCCTCTGGTCTTGGTCGTCTCACGCATCTTCTCAGTAGGATATTCCGATGTACAGGCAGATATCAACAGGCATAGGCCCGTCTGGACAGAAAAAGCCGCACTGCAGGATCTCAAGATGTATCAGGCCCACCTTAGTCTGATGACAAAGAAGACACTGAACAACGACGACTTCGACCACGAGGAAGCTTACGAAGCATGGAGGAACCAGGAAGTACCAGAGCTCTCGCAGATGATCCTGGCCATCCTGCAGTCGAGCCCAGAATTGGCAAAAAGCTCACCTGGAGGATCCGTGCCGCAATTCAAGCCCAGCTTGACACTCGATCCTGGCTATGCTAGCGCTTCAAGGCAGGAGTCATTGTCCTCCGAGACCGGCTCTTCTTATGTCGTCGACCAATCAATAGATGTGAGCGCGCTTAATATCCAGGATGGCTTAGATGACGGGACTACCTACACCTTCATTCCTCCGGACTCTCGAGCCTACTACAAGGCAATCCTGAAGGAGGCCTTCACTTACGACATCTCAGACCCAGACCTACATGTAGGCGAGACTAGTAGCGAAACACCACCTCCAAGACTACTATCGCAACAATCTGCGGAGCTTCTGAATGAAATCGGCCTGCGTTGGAGACTTCCTCGGTCTTCCCGTCTTATACTATTTCTGGACGTTGTCCACGAGAAATACATAAGCCAAGAAATTGATTTAGATACACTTGATGCAGCGTTCAACTACATCAAAGAGCCACCGCCGCAAACAGACAAAAGGTCCAACAGGATGAGCCACATTCCACTCCAGGAATCACAACACGACAGACTTAAATGGACAATCCACGATCATGCGCTGAATCAGCAGATCCTTGTCGCGCTCCATGAAGCACTGTTGAGGGAGCTCTTCGAACTGATGTTGCACGTGTACGATTCCAAGCCTCCACCTCTGGGGCCTGTCATGTATATTCTTGAAAGTCATATATATGACGACCCGTCTTTCCCTGGAACCGAAGAGGAAATGGACCACTTCACGGAGCAAGTGCAGCAAGCGCTAAGACAAAAGGCAAGCGATGTATATCGCGAGCTACTTGCTCAGCTCATTCCTGATACAAAGGAGGAGTGGGAGTTCTTCCATGTGATCGAACTCGGCAAGGCTGTGGTCAAGCTATGTGAAAGAATTCAAAAACGATATCGCAAGAATCCTCAAGTCATGGGTGTAAGTCCGATGATGTGTCTCGTGGAGGAAGTCTTCCCAGCTTATGCTGCTGACGCGCGTGACCTTGTTGCTCGCATCATGGAAGTCGCCCAAGGCAAAAACGAATACGTTCCCATCCAAGACGGGTTTGATCTGTACAGAGAGCTTGTCGAGATTCGTCGTATCCACAGCGACGCGCTACCTAACAAGAAGTTCGCGTTTAATATCGAGAGCTTGCTCCAGGACTTCGTATGGAGATGGATTCAGATGACAGATGCAAACCTCATCGGCTGGGTCGATAACGCTTTCAAAGCCGACCAATTTCAGATCAAGTCTCAAAATCCAGTACCTTTAGATGAGGAACGGCACAGCGTTTCGGTCGTAGATATTTTTCGGTCCTTCAATCAGAGCATTGAGCAGATAGTATCACTGAACTGGGACGACGACCTGCAATATGCAAAATTCATGACGGCAGTCTCAAAAGCAATTGGCGTCGCCCTTGCAAGATATTGTGAGCTGATGGAACAAAAATTTGCAAGGGAAATGGATCGCTTGACGCCCGAGCAAGAGGCAGCAGCACGTCAAACGAGACAAGAAAAATGGATATCAATCGCCAAAGATCTCTATACCCAGAAAGAGAAAGTGGAGCCCTTCCAATTCTATCCAGAGGTGTGTGCTAGTCTGGATAACAGGTGATTCGTACTGATGATTCCAGTCGCTTGTCAAACTCAACAATGTCGAGTACGCTATGCAACAATTAGACAGGCTTGAACGTGAGATTGGTGTTGATGCTTGCGCGGAAGTCATTCAGAAGCATGCCCCACCGACTACGCAACGAATTCGCAACAACAATTTCGTCTTCACAATTAAGATTATTGAAGCCGAAGATCTCAAGGCATGTGATATGAATGGACTGAGCGATCCCTATGTCGTCCTTGGAGATGAGTATCAGAAGCGCCTGGCCAAGACGCGTGTCATCTATGGCAATTTAAACCCTCGCTGGGATGAAACTATTGACATTACCACGAATGGGCCGTTGAATATCGTTGCAACAATTTGGGATTGGGATACATTAGGCGACCATGACTGTGTCGGACGCACTTCGCTGAAACTCGATCCTTCTCATTTTAGAGATTACATGCCACGAGAGTATTGGCTTGATCTCGATACTCAAGGCCGTCTTCTGCTCCGTGTCAGTATGGAAGGCGAACGGGATGACATTCAATTCTACTTTGGCAAGTCCTTCAGAACATTGAAGAGGACCGAGCGTGATATGACGCGCAAAATTACAGACAAGGTAGGCACAACGCTCGGTTTACAATTCGCACTGACCATAACAGCTTTCCTCTTTCATTAATCACACTCTGTCTCGGCGCACTCTGAGATCCTTACTCAACCGAGGTGTAAGTGTAGCTTCGGTAACGAGCTATTTCCAGCGCGCGCGTCCACAATCCGTCGCACAAGGGCCTACTCAGCAAGATGTAACGCAAGCTCTGGGACCACTCTTTACTTATTTCGATGAGAATTTCGCTATCATGAAACAGACCTTGACCGACGCCGCTATGATTATGGTCATGACAAGATTGTGGAAAGAGGCATTGGCAACTATAGAATCATTGCTCGTGCCACCACTCTCTGACAAGCTTTCGCAACAACGCCCATTGACACAGCAGGAGCTGGATATTGTCTTCAAATGGCTTAAAATGCTTTTTGACTTTTTCCATGCTGCCGATGAAGATGGCAATGTTGAAGGCGTGCCAATGGATGTCCTGAAGTCGCCCAAATACCACGAGCTGCAAAACCTAAATTTCTTCTACTTTGAAGCAACGGAAGATTTGATTCGTACCTCGGAATCTATGGCCGCCGCCAGCGCTAGGAGACAACAGGAGCAAGCGCAACGACTTAACCGCATGTCAGCGCCCGCCAACCTTGGTCATCAGTTTGGTGGCGCAGCTGGATTGGCAGGTATGCCGACGAGAAAGCACAAGACAATCATGCTTTCCCGTAATCTGGGCACTATGAAGAAAGCGAAAGAAGAGAAGAGAAAAGAAGCACAAGCCGAGCCTAATGACGACATGATTTTAAGGATTCTTCGCATGAGACCCGAGGCTGAACGCTACTTGAGGGATCGAAGCAGGCAAAAGGTAGGCATTCATACCATTGACAATGCTACAGCTGTATACTGTATATTAAAACCAGTCATTTAGGAACGACTCGCTGCTGCGCAGGCCGCAGAAATGATTGTTCGCCAGAGTCTGAACGCTGGCGGTGGCCGTATGACGGGCGGCATGGGCATGGCTCCGCGGCGATGAAAGTATTATTGTTCACCACTCGAAATGGTGTGATCTCTTTACACGTCTGATACCTCTGCATACTGTTTATGATACTGCCATCCAAGAGCAGGCGGCGTCTTGTCATATTAGCGTCATCGTGAGTAATGATAATTACGGTCTTCGCCATTGTGTTCGCACCGACGACGCAGCGTGTAGGCATACTGAATGATTTACGACATGGGCGGTATATTGTGGGTCTAGCTATATGTTATAGATTATGTTTATGCTAGCTCCACAAGGGTCTTTCTTTCCGACTCATCTGTGTATCGAGAACCATTTCCTGATACATGGGACCATGTATAGCGAAGAAGCCCGACTCATCCTTCGAAAGTTCATCAATGTCAAGTTGCTAGATCATTCAGCCAACCTGCGAAGATTAGGCAGAGGCCAACAGCACCAGTCTGTAGACTGAGGGACCCTAGCATCAATGAGCAATCTTTGTGTGTCTAAAATTGCCAGGCGCCTCAATTCCCATTTCTATGCTGTTGCTGTTTTAGAAAATAAGAACAAAACTTCAAGTACATTCAACATTTTGTCCCAGTCTGCTCAGGGATTTTCCTTTTTTCTCCAATACAGCAAAGATGTACTTTTACCATCATTGCTGCCATGCTTAAGTGATTGTCTGTATCTCTTTCGCTCCAGAAAGTGGCCAACAATGCTTGAATGGAGTCGCAAAGTTCATGGAGCGGCTGCAATACATGTAGCTATTCGTGTCAGCCTGTTGACTTACTAGACTTAAACACCGTGGCTTGTACCAACGCTACGGCTCGTCCAGATTTTCAGCCCTCAGCACATCCATATAGTAAACGTGTTGTGGCTGCTTCCCGGATTCACAGTATATGCTACAGCTCTCCTATCACAACATGCAGCTAAGTGAAACTTTGCCGCGGAGCTATAAGAAAGCTCGGATATGGTGGTCTACACACGTAGATATGTGTCATGGAGTGAGATTTCGCGTTGGCTTTGACTGCATGGTTCTCAAATTTTTTGGAAGGTACATGTAGGCGCACAACAAGAAGTGGATACATGTGAACATTGGCCAATTGAAGGCATGTGCCTGCAGCAGAGAAGGTACCTAGCCCAGGTGCTGGGTATATCTAAATCCATTAATAGCAGTAAGTGGTGTAGGTCTCAGCCAGAAGCTAGCGCCTGTAGGTACCCTGACAGAACACATCCATGTATAGAAATTGTAGAAATTGGGATCGGTTTCGTGTCTGAATACCTGCTTTACTAAGACCAGAGTGGAGGCCAACGAGTTGATGAATAGATTTTGTGCCTGACAGCCCATGTAGAAGCAGACAAGATACCATACATGGATACAGGCGCTCTCACAATCGACTTTTGTCCGTGTGGAGGTCTTTGAAGTAATGGCGCAGGCCGCAAGCACGACGTAGATCTTGCCCAATCATGATGACAAAGCAGAATCCACGAGCGTGGACCGCTTTTCCTAATATAGCATCGCAGATTGTGCCACTAACAATGACCTAATCCGTCATTGTACTGTATTTTGGTGTTTCAAAGATCTCCCAGTAACAACACACATGAAGAGCGTCAACAATGAAGTTTGTAGGAACAAACACGAGTGCAGAACCTTGCTCCTTAAAATATGAACAACACTACAGAGCTCCCGGTACGCCTCGCATATATTCGCACTGTACACAACCCAGAAGATGACCGCGAGACTGTGAACCACATACTGCAGGCATTTGTCAAACAGGATATTGCAGATGCGCCAGGTTGTCGAGATGGTTCTACCTCTCACATGCACCATCGCTTCATGTTTGGCGCGTCCACCATTTCGGACGCACATATCCTTGAGATTTTGATATCGACCTTCAGCACTCCTGTGGATCGGCGGTACTATGGCTTCCGCTCGCTTCATGCATTGGACCTTGAGCTACACATGTCTATCCCTCATGCTGCAACGTCAACTGGCAGGACCCTCTTGCGGCGTTGCGAAGCAGTCGGCTTTGTGGCTGTCGTGGATGGCGCAGATGATGGAGAGTGCGACGAAGTGATGCTCGGCTCGTGCGACTACATCTTGGACCCATGGACGACAGCAAATCCGCGCACATATTTCTGGTCCACGCTGCGTCGAGGAATCCCGGAAAATCATCTATTCAATAATCCAAAGTACCATCGGAGCCAACACGACGCCAGTCAATGGCGGTTACGCGACCGATATCATGGGTATGGCTTCCGCGCTGGTTCTGGTGCTGGCTGGAAAGGGAATTTCGGTTGGAAGTGTCCAGGATGTGGGGGGAGATGTAAGCGAGATAAATGTAAAGACCATCTTTACAAGGAAGACTACGATATATTGTGTTGGTATAGATTGCCCAAGGTAGGGAGCCAAAATTGGGGCCAATGGACGACGAATGAGGTCATGAGCATGTATAGAACGCAAAAGGGTGTCCAAAAATATGTCGACGAGAATTTGACGAGTAGTGTGGACACTTTCAGTGGAGAATGAATTGTAGAAGCTGTCAATTTCACCAGGATTTGCTTGCTCCCTGAACAGAAGATCGGATTGGAACGGAGATGTTGGCTCGATTCTAATGCAATATCTGTTTGGAGCGCACGTGCGAAAGCACAAAGTCCATCGATATTTGCATTTCCCTGCGTTACAGTACTTTGTAATTCAATATGTCTTATATATAATGCTAATAGCCATCTCCTCTCTCGCTGATCCTCAGTGTGACACAATACTCCATAGCATGTTCCGTATTTTGGGTCTACACTGTCACATATGTATTTCCAGAACCACTACAAACCATGGCCTCCGGCTAACCCCCTGCTTTCCCGTCCATCAAAAGCGCCTCTTTTGGTTATAACAAAAGGCAATGTTCATGCTATGAGCGGATGACTATCAGAATCCTTTTGGCCAGGAAAGGAACGTTCATAGCCAGCTTGATCTCTTCGGACACTTACCCTCATACCTGGTGGGTAAAAAGTCTGGATGAAACTCGCTGGTCAACAGACGTGTCATGTGCAATAACACTTGCATCTAGTGAGAGGCACCAAGTACATACAAAAACGTCAATGATTTTCTTTTCCCAACCGTGTAATGCTATCGAGACGCCAACCAATGCAGATGCACATTGTACAAGCTATTAGTTACAAATCTTACGAAACCGTTCTCTGCTCGCTCGCTACAATGCTTATGCTCATGCACTAATACTTTTTCTTTCGATGCCTCTGATGCGGATCCTGCCCTTTTCGATTCCTTTTCTGTCGATCAGTGAAAGGTCGGTATGGCTCTTTTCCATACTCCTGTCTATACATATCGAGCATATATTCGTCGACATGTCTTCTTTCCTTCTCTTTGCCATAGGAATCAAGCTCATCCATGTGAGTATCTGCCGCCGTTTCTGAAGTGGCGCGCGTGACATTGGATGATTCATTGAAATCCACTTTGTCCTCGTGTATCTCGTCCACAATCTCTTTCTGTGCTAGAGAAGCTGCATTCTGGTCCTCGGTGTCCTCAACTGTGCCCATCACGCGTGCATCGCCTAAAAGACCAGCCTTCTCGCCAAGAACACGTTCCATCGCAGCGCCAGCCTGATCAGACGTATCAATGCCTGGATCCCCGTCAAGCGCATCTCGCCACGTTACCCTATTGAAAGTGTCTGTGGTGAAATCGCCTTTCTGAATGATGACGTCGTCTAGTAGGCGCTTTTGATTCGATTTGCGCAGAATGTTGGCTTCGATAGTGTATTCGCTCACAAACTTGTAAATGTGCACATCTCGGGTCTGGCCGATGCGATGGGCACGGTCTTGGCACTGCTTGTCCATGGCAGGATTCCAGTCAAGATCATAAAAGATGACAGTATCGGCGCCGGTAAGATTAATGCCCAGTCCTCCCGATCGCGAGGAAAGGATAAAGCACAATATACGCGGGTCACTATTAAATCGATCGGTGAGAATCTGACGTTGTTCGATCTTAGTAGCACCGTCAAGTCGCAAATACCGGTGACCATGGATATTCAGAAATTGCTCCAGAATGTCGAGAACCTTAGTCATTTGGGTAAAGATCAGAGCGCGGTGGCCTCCAGCTTGGAGATCACGAAGCAGAGTTGCAAGACGCTGCAGCTTGCCACAATCGTACTGGAGAAGCCGTTTGTCTGGAAAAGCGATAGACTGTCGAATGCGGGATTCATGGAAGGGATCTTGGCCTATTGCTAAGGCGGAAGCTCGCACGAGCTGAACTCCTTGCTTCGACAAGGTCAAAGGTGCGAGCTCATCAGCCGCTACAGCTGGTGTTACACAGGTAAAGCGCGTAATGATAGGCTTCAAGGCCTCGGCACGTTGTTCCAGGGTGGGGACCATATCGTAGAAGTGAGTGACTTGTTGTTCATTCCACTCCCTAGAACCACTTATGGATTGTGACGATCTGAAGCCAAGATTGCCGCGATGTCGTCCGATAACGACGTACTGCTGTTGCACTTCATGTCTTGGTTGCACGTACGCTTGGCCAAAAGGCTGCGGAGTGTAGTGAAGATGTGCAGGCTGAGCCGGCTGCCAGCTGAGAGGCTGGCGAACTTGTTTCGCTACTACTGTTCCTTCCTGCATGGCGCCAAACGTGTAATCATGCCAATCAACCGCGACAGCATCGATGACGTCCTTGCCATATATGGGCATGAATTGTGTCCGAGCACGAGTCATGTTCAGACATGTCAGTAGGTGGCTGCGCACGGCCAATTGCTGTCTCCTGGCCATAGCTTCCATGGCAGGACTGATGTTAGACGTGCTCTGATCGGCTACCCTGTTGATGCGACGAGTTTGGCGTTCGACCAGGTCCTCCAAGGGCCGTGTGGCACGAATTTGGTAGGATCGTCGAGCGTGTCGTAGTTGAGTTTGCTCTCTGCGCGCAAAGATCAAGTTCAATGCATCCAGACTCACCACCTTGTCGCTCATACCCTCAGAGAGCCGCTTTCGTATAAGCAAATCCTTGATCTCGTACTGCGCAGCGACGGATCTGGGCATGGCCATGGACGTGACAATGGCTCGCGTCTCGAACAAATCTGGGTGGTTGCAAACTTTGCGCAAAGACATTAGACAGTTGATAATCGACATGTAATTCCCAGATGATAGGATCTCCTGAGTCGAGGCGCGACCCATGAATCCATCATACAGCTGCCGTTGCCGCTTAGAAAGCTTGCAGTAGACGACATGTTCGTACTTCCCTGGCATTTGCTTTTCGACCTCGGACTTGAGACGGCGAAGGAGGTAAGGACGGAGAACCTCGTGAAGTCGTTTTACAATCTTTTGTGCTTCAGCGTCAAGCTGTTGACGGCCTTGATCCAAGATTTGGGAAGTAGGATTCTTCAAGGCAAGAGTGAATTCTTCTAATCCTGCGATGCGCCCTTCTCCAGCGAAACCGGCAGGCATTAAGAAGTATAGGAGTGACCAAAGCTCATCAATGTTATTCTGTAGAGGCGTTCCCGTCAAGAGCAGTCTTCGTTCAGTCCGAAGGTTCAACATGGTCTGCCACCTTTGTGACTTGAAGTTTTTGATGTTGTGAGCTTCGTCTAGCACAAGATAATGCCAAGCACGCATCTTGAATGCTGCTGCGTCTTGCAGAATGAGTTGGTAAGACGTGATGACAACATTGTACATGTCCTTGCCCATATTGCGCCATCCCATTCGCTTGCGCTTGCGCTCGTTGATGTCGCCGTAGTACGTCAAAATCTTGAAACCAGGCAGAAACTTGCGGAACTCCATCTCCCAGTTGAGCATGACGCTGGTGGGTACAACCACCAGATGAGGACCCCAAATTTCCCGGCGGACAGCAAGATAGGCAAGCAGAGATATAGTCTGAATTGTTTTGCCCAGGCCCATCTCATCGGCCAAGATGCCATTTGTTTCTGATTCGTAGAGGTTGGCGAGCCAGTCAAGTCCATCGTGTTGATAAACTCGCAGTGTGCCTCGTAGAAGAGATGGCACTTCCGTGCGCGGTGGTGAAGAGGAATGACGAGAGCGCGAGATGGTCGTTGCATGCACGACATCTTTCTCAGGATCATCTTCTGCAGCCTCGACTGAAGGTGAGGGGCTAGTATGTGCTGCGACACCGTTGAAGCGACACTCGCCATCACTAATCTTGGCATGGTGGTTATTAACGTGAGAAAGGTCATCATCTCCTTGCGCATGAGAGTGACCATGACCGTTGACACGTGTTTCTCTGTGTTCCGTGTTCGCCGTATCCTCAGTCGTCATGGATGCTTTTGCGGCCTCTTTTAGCTTCTGGAGATCTTTAGGGGCCAAGAAACCCATTAATCCAAGATCCTCTCCATCACTCTCGTCTTCTGATTCTGCAACACTAAGGGCAGCCTCTTCCTGGTCATCTTGGTCCTCGTCGGATGACCAAGCCTCGCTGCCAGTATCCGAAACTCGATCATCGTCCTCCGAATCCAGTAGGACCTCATCGACCTCATCAAGATCCACATTTGCTGGATCAATGTAATTTGCCTTTAACTCCTGCCCGTCAGCATCGCTGGCATGAAAGCCGTTTGTCTGAGCAACTGCGTCTTCTGGTAGTGCATCAGCATCGACGAGATCGAGCTCTGCATCAGGTGTCGGTGGCAGCGTGCCTTCGTCTGTAATCCCCACTTCGTCCTCGACCTCTTTGCCATCCTGATACCCTCCTCTTTCTTCTTCTTCCTCTTCTTCTTCTCCTTCTTCTCCTTCTTCTCCTTCTTCTCCTTCTTCTCCTTCTTCTCCTTCTTCTCCTTCTTCTCCTTCTTCTCCTTCTTCTCCTTCTTCTCCTTCTCCTTCTTCTTCCTCTCCTTCTTCCTCGTCCTCGTCCTCGTCCTCGTTCTCTTCTTCTTGCCCCTCTGTCTCTGCATCACTTGATGAAAGATCTGGCAGCTGTTGATATTTAGCACGTAACTGCTCAGCGTCAAGGTTCACGTCCTCATCCTCCTGATTTTCAGATTCGCTAGTCGAGCTGGAGGTCATGATGTCGTCGTTTTCTCGGGAGTAGTATTGTTCGGACGCATCCATATCGGAGTTGGTCTCATGCTCCTCGAAGTCACGATCTTCACTAACAAGTGAAGATGCCGTGTCTGCGGCGTTTCGGCCGAGGATCTCCTGTGCTTGATTAAACATGTCGTCCATGGCCTTGTGACCAAGCTTGAGTTGCTGTTCTTCCCACCTGGCCACACGCTCCTTGTCAATTTCGACCATGACCAGACCCCACGCATCCTTGACATCCTTGACGACCTGCTTGTAACGTACGACTTGTCGCTCTGCATCCTCTTGGTCAATCTCATCTTGGCTCTTCCGCTTGAACTTGTTTTTCCAAAACTCGTAAGCCTCTCTTGCCAGAATCTTGGCAACACGTCGATGATACGCCTTCTCTTCCTTGAGCAGCTTATTGAAGTGCAGCGCATGGGCTACCACATAGTCCCAGTGGCCATATTTGGAAGGTAGCTCTGGAGCTGCCTCGGGTGCGAAGACGCTGCACTTGGCCCGGCTCAGGACTCCGTGCTCGGCAGCAGCGACGATGTGTAAACGGCGTTGTGCCTCGTCCTGTGCCGCTTCGCGAGTGACGCGCTGGGACTCCTCCCCTTCCAACGCATCGTCCTGTTCTGACCACTCGTCAATCGAAGTGAAGGCACTCTTCGGGGGAGCGTGTTGCGGGTGGCGGTTGGGCAGATCGGGCTTGCGGAATTTCAGTCGGAGGCGGGGCGCAGGATAGGCGGCATTGGAGTCGTCCGGAGAGGCATAAAGGCCTGCATCGGGGTCGTGCCCGTTGGGTGTGGAATGTTGGATAGCTTCATCGTGGTTGTGTGTCGAGATGTGTGTGCCTCTGCGAGGACGCCCCGGGCGCTTGAGAGCACCCTCTGAGGCTCCGTTCTGGTAGACTGGAGACGTGGGCGGCGACATGTGCGCGAGAGCGGCGGGCTTCCGCTGCCGCTCCGACTTGCGCGCTGGCGTTGGCTGCGGTGTCGCTGAGACCTTCTTCGTCACGGGCGTTGCCTTGCCCCTGGGCGCGGGGGCTGGGGTGGTCCCATTGCGCGAGTCCCGCTTGACCCGGGTCTTGGAGGTGCCTCTGGCGTGCGCAGGCTTGGATCCCCTGGGCCTGGGGGGCTCGGGCGTCGGCGGGGCCGTTTCTCTGTTGACGCGTGAGGACTTGCGCACGCCATTCTCGAAGACGGTCGTCGGCCCGTTGGCCTGGAAGGACTTCCACGGGGGGGGGAGGCGGCGCGCGAGGCGGCGCGCGAGGCGGTGCGCGGGGGAGGGCCGTCGTCCAGCCTGCGCCGCTTCGAGGGCCGGTCCAGGGCGCGTTGGTCGAGGCCATGTGCCGCGGGCGAGGGCTCTCGCTCGTCCTCTATGGCCGTGTCGGGCTGGGCTGCAGCATACGGGCGGGGCGTGGGCGCGGGCGCGTCGAGGGCGCGGGCGGCGGGGCGGGGGGGAGATGGAGGCTTCGTCGCGGCGCGCAGGCGCGACTGGGTCCATTCAGGCAGGCTGGGGGATGCAGCCCGGGGAGCGTCGAGAGGCCGGGCACGCGGCCAGAGCAGCAGAGGCCAGCCCGGGCGCGCAGTCGCAGGCGGGCGGAGGGCCGGGCGATGGGCGAGGCGACGCTGGCGAGGAGGACGGCGGGCGTGCGGGACGCGCGGGGACGAGGCGGCGTGGACAGCGCGCTGGAGGAGCGTGTTGTGGGTTTCTCGAGCGCTGGACGCTGGACGCTGGAGGCGGGCCTGTCGCCATTGGCCCGCGCTAGATGCACTGCGCACTGCAGCAGCGCAGCACTTGCAGGCACCCAGGCACCACCTCGGGGCGCCCAATGCGGCTAGCGCGCCCTCCGCCGCCGCGCCGAGCTCTCTCTGCACCTCAACCCTCACCGCGACCGCGCGCCCGCACCCTCGCGGCCCTCTGCCCACCCCCCCACCGCCGCATCGCACTGGTCCTGGCCGCTCCAGCACATCTCGCCCAGCTGACCGCGCCCGTTCAGCATGCTCTCCCGGCGCATTGTCGCCGCACGCCCGCTGGCCCGCCCCGTGGCCCCCGCCGCACTGAGACCACGACCGCACTTCCTCCAGGTCCGCACCGCCCTCACCCAGGCCGAGCTGGACGAGCTCGCCGACCCCAACCAGGTAAGCGCTCGCAGCAAACCCCTCGCCCCGCGCTCCACGCTGACCCTGGGAGAACGGCGGCTATGTCAATCCCCCTCCCGAGAAGCGCTCCAGACGTGACCCGTATGGCGATTACTGGGACAAGCAGGAGCGCCGGAACTACGGCGAGCCCTGCCACGAGGACAACGACATCCTCGGCGTCCTGTCGCTGCATGACTACGACCACTTCAAGCCGGGCTGGGGATTCGTCCTGCTGGGCACCTTTGTCGCGTCCGTATTTGGCTTGTGCACAGCTGTCGGCTTTGTCTACCCAGACAAGCTGAGTGCGCCCAAGACGTATCCCGACGGTCTGGATGCCGAGCTCGGTGGCAAGGGCGCTTTGCTTGTAAGTCCATGTTTCATGCCGCCGAACCGCTGCTGATCATCTGGGTAGGCACGGAAGCCTGGAGAGGGCTGGTAACGTAGCATGCATCGGAAAATTGCCAAGTTCACCTCAAAATATCGTTGAAACACCTGGGTTCCTTTGTCTGTGTCACTCGAGGTCGATTGACCTTTTTGCATTACCGTGCGGGATTTGATTTGCCTTTAGTGCTGCTCATGTGACGTAGGCTATGGAACCATATTCTAGCACTCCTCGAACGTGCATGCCCTCCGTTGTAGCATAGATTCCGTTCGTCACGCTCACCTTGTGAGATTCAATTTCTCTTCAACATGCTTTTATCGACTCTGATGGCAATCTTGCCCGTCTCCTCTCTGCGCCCCACGTTCGTCTGGTTCAGCAATGCAAAAGTCTGGAATTGGCGACGAAATGACACCAACAAGTGACAAACATGACCGCGTTACCGCTGCGACCAGGCTGATAAAGGCGTACATCCTAGATAGGTTACAGTACCAGTGTCACCTCATCAGATCCGCCGCATGTGTTGATGAAGCCTTGTCGACCTTGACAGGTAAACAGCGAGTATCGGGATGCATTCATCCTCTGCGTCGTCAGTCGTATCATAGTAAGGTGTTCCTAACCCCTTTCGGCTAGACAAGGATCGTGCATCACCGAGGTAGTTCCCTAGCCTGATTGGCCGAACCTGACTAACCTTGAGGCTCGTGGCTGGCAGGCGCCCCTTCGTTACGCACGTTCCTTTCATCACGCCCTACTCTTTCCTTGTAATAACTCCCTTCCATTCCGTCTCACTCGCTTGTCAACTACACGTTTTCCTTTGGCGATGCCTTCTATCAACCCAAGCGCATCTGATAATTCATGTCTACATTCAAAGGCATCATAGCTGAATTTCCTCAAATCCGGATTGACTATTTTCGGCAACAATCCGAGCACAAGCCACCACTCGCGTGCTTTCTAAGTCATGTCCATTCCGATCACCTGACAGGACTGGAGTCCTTAAGAGCACCATTTGTATATTGCTCTGCGGCAACAAGGGAGGTAAGAAGTCACCCAATCTCAATAGCAAACATCCCAGGCTGAGTGATTACCTGTACTGCTGCTGTCGACTTGATTAAGAGCATAGATAACTAAAGAACAAATTCCGTAGTGCTGTTCCTGGGAGAACTATTGCCATGCTGATTTCATCCAGATACTGCTCCGTCTCGAAAAATACCACTACCGTATGAATTTTGCAAAAGGAATTCTAGAGAGTCGCAATGTCACGTACGATCGCAACCTGAAAAAAATAGCGAGGCCGCTCCCCTTAGATACACCTACCAGGATCGAGCTTGCACCAGGAAACAATATTCAAGTCACCCTAATTGACGCTAATCATTGCATTGGTGCAGTTATGTTCCTTGTAGAGGGCAATGGCAAGGCAATCCTCTATACAGGTGACATTCGTGCAGAGACTTGGTGGGTCAACTCTCTGGTGCAAAACCCGGTTCTCTTGCCATATGCGACAAACCACAGCAACTTGGACTGCATATATTTAGACACGACATTTGCCACCAAAAAAGAGCCGTATCAGGTTTTCCCAAGCAAGGCCGACGGTATACGTGAGCTGTTGGATAAAGTCCGCGAACATTCGGACGATACCGTGTTTTACTTCCATGCATGGACCTTTGGCTATGAAAACGTCTGGATAGCACTCTCTTCCTTCTTGGGCTCGCGCATACACCTAGATGACTATCGAGCGCGTATCTACGGATCGCTTTCCACGTTAGATCGAAAGGCTCTTCGCGAAGTTGGTTTCGACATGGCCACAGACAACAAGTTTTTACGCCAATCCGGACTCGAGATTAGAGAGGCGCCTGCACTTTGTGGCTTTAAGAATGGTAACCATATCCAGCCGGGTTGCTTAACGTCTCAAGAGAATGTCCGCATTCATAGCTGTGAACGTGGCGCTGGCTGTCCTACCGTTGACAACGACGCGGATGCCAACCTAGTTCATATCGTTCCAATCATCACACGCACCCGTGGAGTTGACATTGTCGAACTTGGTGCTGGCGGTGGTAAGGGTGACTTGGATCAGAAGGAAGAAATTGAAACGGAAAGCACGGCCGACGTTAGCAGATTGATGGAACTCTGCGCTGCGTCTATTACTGATGAGAAGCTTCTTGAAAAGGTCCTTGCGCTACTCCAAAAGACGCTCACTAGAGGTGATAGCACACTTCAACTTGGTAAGCAATTACAGCAGCATCTGAATGCCACACAAGAGGATACATCCATACGAAACCTTGTCTCAGTACTGTCTTCGCACGTTGCTGATGACGTGAAGTTGGCCCAGCCACGTGGTCGGACAATTCAATTTCCCTACTCTAGGCACTCATCTTACCAAGAGCTGTGTGAGCTCGTTGGAGCCTTCCAGCCTCGTGACGTCTTCCCTTGCACTGTTGACGAACTGCACTGGACTCCAGACGTCAGCATGCGAAATCTGTTTGGCCATCTCTGCTCAGACGACCGGTTTCAGCACGATATTACGATGATAAGATCCTTTGAATCGCGAGTACACAGCCAATCCACAGCGAAGCGTGACCGGCAGGATACACAAGAAAACCTCAAGGATACCGACGAAGATTTTATGATCCCAATTGAGGCGAAACGCGTTAGGTCTGGCAGCACACACTCGGGACAATCCACCAAAGAAGGTTTGAGGTCTGGCAATATGGCAACATCCAGTCCGAGAATGCATAGCACAATCGATATATTACACACAGCGGGAGGTCGTGACACAGTACATTCTGTCCCTGCAGTCCATACTACTCCTTCCAAATCAAAGCTTGGGACACAATCATGTTCACATCAGGTTACTGCAAAGACTCCCCAGATTACCACGATGAGGACTACCAATATAGTGCACGTACCACTCGACACTCATAGGGCAGTACGGACAAAGCCCACTTTCACGAACCGCGAACTCGCTTATCATGCTGCTGTCGGAATTGACCTTACTTGGAGTGATTTTGGTGGTTTGGTTTCCACAAGAAGCAAGGCTGACCGGGAAGAGCGGGAGCTGTGAAAGGGAGAAATACTGCAACCATGACGGACGATGGGATCTGAGCTGGTACTGAACACATTATCTATCAAGGACCCTAGAACTCGTCTGCGTATCAGAGTAATATCCTATCGCGTCTTAAAGCAACGGAATTGACAATGTGCTATTTCAAGATCTGTGGCTGGGCATGTGGAAAGCATGACTTTGAAACGTGGAATGCCCTGACGCGTGATGGAGATTCAAGATAGGAATGTACGAAGCGCGTTTGCGGTTGCACAGTCTGCCCTCACTCACCAGTCATCTTCTTTCGATCCTCAACACTTTACTGTAAATTGTTATCCAAATGATCGGGGACTGACTAACTGTTTCGGTGGTCGCATTCCTCCCTTGACCACCCCCCGACTGCTATCACCTCCCTTGCTTACATCACATATATACCCACGCCATACTGAGACCCTTCAATTTTGGTCATCTGCGCTCAGTCACTCATTTATTTCGTTTCTTTCTTGCGCTTGGAGCCATAATGACGACCAAGCAACCCCAAGCCGCTCTTTACTTACTAACCTCAGTCTTGCTTGCCAACAGCCTGGTCCACGCGGTAGCACTTCCTCATCAAGTGCTCGATCCACGAGACGTTGCGCGAATTGGAGACATCCCAACTGAAGAACTTGCATCAGCTATACAAGCAAGTGCGCAGCAGGATCCCGATAATGTTTTTGACGATATCAAGAACGAGTTCCAGTCACGGACTGGATGGGATGTGATTCGGGACTTCTTCGTCAAGCTCTTTGGCGATGACAACGGCCTCGATAGCGATGATGACGACCCGGTGACAACTACCGTCTTTGTCACATTGACGCCGATCGAGGAGGCAACTTCTGCTGCTCCAGATTCTTCCGGTGAAATCGCAAGTGCAACCCCCTCACAAGCCATAACGACTCCTGAACCTTCCTCACCGGCCAATCAAACTGGATCATTTCCTGAGCCCACAGCCAATTTTACCACTGCAGACTCAACGCCGACTCCGGACTCAACAGAGGGCGCGATATTCGTTCTGCCAGTGGGCTCATCGGCGACGGCGATCAACAGCACTGTTCCCGAACCATCGCTCGGAACTGGCGCGGCTGAGCCAGGGCCTTCGACGTTTGCTGTGCTGCTGCCTCCATTCCCAGCCAATGCAACGACTGTAGGTCCTCTCCCCACAGCTGTTCTCATTACTGGCGGGTTCCCGGCACTTCCGCCCAGTGCTGTGATCCCGATTGGAACTGGTCTACCACTTTCGTGGCCTGGAAACGACTCAGCTTCTGGCATCAACCCGACGTTGATCCTCACAAACCCGATTCGCCCCACGGTTGTATCAAGTCAAAACGACACGATCCAGGGAACATTAACCTTTACAGCAAATCTGACAAATATCGTCGTGGTTACAGCCACCGTCACATCCAGTCCCGTGATTGGAACAGGTTCAATAGGGACAGGGCTTCCTATCGCTACAGATGCTGCGACTGGGCTCTATCCCAACATCACCACTAGCATTCCGACGCTGATTCTCAGCACGGGCGGTGCGCTGCAGGGTACAGGCCTCTCTAATGCCACCGCTTTTGACACGCCACTCTTCCCCAACACTACCTGGAGCGAACCAAGCGCTGTTTTGAATACGGCTGGAGCCATACAAGGCACAGGAATCTCGAATGCCACTGTGGTCGCGACACCTCTCTTCCCGAACATCACTGTCAGCGAGCCGACCGTTGTTCTCGGCACAGGTGCCATTGTATCAGGAACCGGAATCTCAAATGCTACTGTCACCGAGATCCCTCTGTACATTAATACGACTGTGCAGATTCCTCCTCTGAACACTGGCATCGAGGGCTCTGCGAGTATTCTCAATCTGACCATCCCTGTCACGATAGCACCATTTGAGAACAGTACCATCTCTGCACCAACTCCCCTCCCGAGCACTGAGAGTCCAGATACCACGAACGTAACAGTTGTGTTTACTGACGTCCCCATTTCCCAAAACGCCACCCTTGTCCTGTCGACTGTTGTTGGGGGAACAGGAGTCCCAATAGCAGCCTCGGTAACAGGAACTGGTGCTCCTGTCTCATTTACCGAAGCTCCGCTCTGGAGCAATGGCACTGAAACTGTTGCAAACACTCTTCCCGGCACCGGTACAATAAGTATTTCTGCGGGTGTTTCTCTGCCAGCCACCGTTGTCATCGATCCTCTTTTCTCTAATGTTACCACTACCACAACCACCACTGTTGTTGCTGGAACTGGAGTCAGTTTTTCGCCTTCTGGCACCGGCGTCATCGTTGTGCCTTCTCAGACCGTTGAGTTCCCAGGTTAGTTTTCATTTTAATCACCATGATCGGGCGCATGTAATGTAATGGCGATGCATTTGGGTGGCATTGTGTTGCAATGGATCTTTCTAGGTAGTAATGTAAGCGATCGCACCTAGTATGATTCATTGCCCACACTCACTGTGCTGTGTATTCCTCGCTAGCAAATCGCCAACATCTTGGTTACGCGCTACTGCTACTTTGCAAGGTTTTATGTCGTACGCTCTCGTTCTGACTAACATGACGACTAGAACTCGTCGCACTCCGCGGTATCTGCAGAGATCCCCAAGTCAGAGTCGTCACACTGCCTCTGCTCTCACGATTCCATGGCCCGGGTGGGTATCCTTCCCTTTTCTTCTTCCCAGGATGCACGTCACCCAATGCCCGTCAGGCTGAGCAAGCACCTGGTCTCTACAACTGCACGGCGCTTGGTGTTGAAGTTCAGCGATGCCAGGCGGCCGGGCGTAAAGTTCTTCTCAGTGTCAAGGCAGATGGTCTCGATGCTGTAGGCGGGAACGCAGACTTTGGTGCTCCTGGCACGTCTGCACAACCTTTCGGTCCCTATGCGATCGATTCATCGGCAGCTACCGGAACGTCTTTTGACGACGATGGCGATGCTCAGAAGAAGAGAAAGAGGCAAGTTAGTGTGCCGACCGTGGCTGCACCTCTTGCTGTGTCAGTGCTGCCGACTTCTCAGGATGTCGATAGCCTGGCCACCGCGATCTTCTCCGGAGAAGCTATCTCCCTGGCCTTGGTGTTGCCGACCCCCGCAGAAACCGAGCTTTCATTGTCCAGCAACGGAGCGCGAGTAACGCCAGTCGCTTCGAGTCTTGAGATCCTGGACGATCCGATTTCTAGCCCGAGTGGCCCGTTGCCGACAAGCGGGCCGATCGACATTGTACCAGTGCAGCCTCTGGATGAATCGCCAGAATCCACAATTCTAAGGAACGATACGTTGCTCCAGCCAAATAATACCGTGAGTCTGGCTGCCAACATTTCTGGACCTTCAACAGCACCAACCGAACCTCTCAACAACACAGGATCTGTCTCCGATCCCAGTGAGTCAGTTGGTCCCACATCAGCAGAGCCATTCCCCAATCTCTTCGACACTAATCATCCGCCTACGGCGCTGGCATTGACTCTCTTCTCTCTCTTTGGCGAAGGACACACTGAGCGTGCCGACCTACGTCCTCTGGGCCCCGACGTCGACTCCCCGACCTCTCCCGCTATTTTTGATGGCACAGATTGGACGAACCCACCAGCAACAGATATCAACTCGCTATCTCGTCCCCTTGGTGAAGAGGTGGTTGTCGACGGATTCGATGTGCAAGTGCCTATTCAGTGGAAAGGTACCTATCAAGATAATGCATTCAAAACATTCGTGGCGAGACTAAGACAACTAAATGGGCAGGCGTGGAGAGAAACTGGAGCAGTTGAGGGAGGGCCTGGGGATCTTGGAGCGGATGGCAGAAGCGTGGTGTACTTTGGATGGACGGGCGAGCTGCTGAAGAGGGATGCAAAATTGCCAGAGGGCTGGGTTGAGTGGGACGGCACGGGGTTGTGAATGTTACGAACGCTTGAGGCGAGGGGTGATCCGACAGGAATATGAACAGAAGGGATTAGATCACGACAGTTGTTTGCGCGCGGGTCGCTTGGAACGATGGCGGGACGATATTGATGCGTGACGATGTAAAGTATATTTATTGCAGTTGGGCGTGTGTAAGATGACCCTTTGCTGTGTGGATGATTGTGAATGATGGATGGATGTTTGTGCCGCAACGTGTACGCATGAATACATGTTCGTCACGTCCTGAGTGCTGAAGAGTACGGCATTCTGAGAGCTAATGCTCAGCATATGCGTGTAGCCGAAACCAGGGTGTCGTATCACCAGGCGCAGCATGGACCGTGGAAGATAGCGGTAGTGCTGGTTTGTGTTGCCGTCATGTCAAGAAGTGATGATGGGGTGCCGGGAGGATGTGGTTCATGCGAGGTCGGAGTCGGATGGTGATGGATGACGTTATGGATTGCGCTAACCACATCCAGCACAGTGCTTCAAGCTCGGCAGTACCACAAGCACCTCGTCTGTCCGGATCTTCTCGCAAATCTTCTGTTTACTTTGTTTCGCCCCAATTCGTCTCGTCATGTTCGCCAGACAGGTTCTCCGTCCGGCCAGGACCCTGCATCAGGTATGCGTGCGCTTCCTGCACGGCCACGCGCCTCGCGACAATTGGCATGACTGACCAATCCACAGCAGGTCCGTCGCTACGCCTCCGAGGCGCCCAAGAGCGGCGGCAGCAACAACGGCATCCTATACACCGGCATTGGCGCCGCTGGGCTCGCGGGAGCGTACTTGTACCTGAGGGGCGGCGACTCACCGTCGGGACAGCCGGGCGCCGCCCCGCCATCAGTGCCTGCCGTTACCGCTGGACCCGCGAAGAAGGCCTTCACCGGAGGCGACCAGGGCTTCGTCTCGTTGCTGCTGGAGAAGTCCGAGCTTGTCAACCACAACACCAAGAAACTCACCTTCAAGCTCCCGGAGGAAGACATGGAGAGCGGCCTACCCGTGGCATCCGCCATCATCACCAAATACAAAGGCCCCGAGATGCAGAAGCCCGTGATTCGTCCATACACGCCCATCAGTGACGTCGATCAGAAGGGCACCGTTGACTTCATCGTCAAGAAGTACGAGGGCGGCCCCATGTCTACTCACATGCACGACATGGAGCCCGGACAACGGCTTGACATCAAGGGCCCCATTCCAAAATACCAGTGGTCGCCAAACAAGCATGCTCACATTGCCCTGATCGCTGGCGGCACCGGCATCACGCCTATGTGGCAGACTGCACGTGCTATATTCAAGAACCCTGAGGATAAGACAAAGGTTACTTTGGTTTTCGGCAACGTCTCGGAAGAGGACATTCTCCTCAAGCGCGAGTTCGAAGAGCTGGAGAATACATATCCCCAGCGCTTCCGTGCTTTTTATGTCTTGGACAATCCGCCAGAGCAATGGCAGGGCGGCAAAGGCTTCATCACCAAGGAGCTGCTCAAGACTGTTCTCCCTGAGCCCAAGGAGGGCGACAAGATCAAAATATTTGTTTGCGGGCCTCCGGGAATGTACAAGGCTATCAGCGGGGGCAAGAAGAGCCCACAGGACCAGGGCGAGCTCGACGGGTATTTGAAGGAGCTTGGCTACAGCAAGGACCAGGTATATAAATTTTAGAGGGACATGGGAATGACCTGTACGATAGATACGTCCTACCTTAGATTTAGATTCCAATCTCGCGCTTTGATCCTGTCGTCGTGTCAGGTCTACACTTGCTCTTTTAGTCTTGTGCTTTTGGCATCGTTAAGTCACGAGCAAAACGGTTACAGTAAATAGACTGGAGCAGTTACTATCTCAGCATTGGACCATAACTAAGAGCTTGGGTATCTTCAACCTTTATTGTATTCGGCGATGCTGTGCTCTGCGTGAACGCTTGGAGTCGACACCCATATCACCCCGTCGGCTTATCTGACCGACCCTTCATCCTCGAGCTCAATTGAGACTCACACCGAAACGACCCTACCATGTTGCCTGTGTCACTTTTTCCAACCGCCTTGAAAAAGGTGTGGCCTCGAATTATCCTCCTTCATCGTCCTTGTAGGTAGTGCGTATGCTGGAACCCGGTGGGTGGATCACCTTGCCAGCAAGCAGGGCATACCGCACGAGCAGCCTACCAGGAGGTAGCAGCAGCCGTGGACTCGTCTGCCCAGTCGCCTGCGGTGGTGGTCTCTTGAGGAGCGGTGTTCCATCCACCTGTAGCAGCACCAGAGTTGTCGTCATTGGCCCAATCACCACCAGCGGACTCGACAATGGGCTCTGGGCAGCGCTTGACAGTGTGACCCATGTTGCCACAGTTGTTGCACTTGACACGGCTCCAATCCTTGGGCGCGGTACAATCCTTGGCCATGTGTCCAACAACATCGCAGTTGCGGCACTTGGGAACACGGGGCTGATCGCAGTCACGAGATATGTGGCCCTCATTACCACAGTTGTGGCAGGCTCGACCTCCTCCGCCAGAGCGGCCCTGGGGCTTGGGGGGCTGATCACATTCAGACTTACGATGTCCCGTCTCGCCGCAGTTGAAGCAGGCCTGATTGTTGCCACTGCCAACGCCTTCAGGACAGTCGCGCTTCTGTGTATCGAATTAGAGACTTCTTTCGAGTGGACCATCGGGTGCAAGTACATACCTGGTGACCAGGAAGTCCACAGCCATAGCACGTACGGTTTCCACCCGCGGCACCACCCTGAGGGCAGTCGCGCTTCTTTGAAGAAGATCAGCATGGGATCAAGTACACGCTTCAAAGTCTGAGGGAACGTACGATGTGATCCATTGAACCGCAGCCATGGCATGCACGACCACTCCCACCGCCAGTGATCCCGCCAGAGCCGGAGGTGTTGTTGAAAGCGCCGCCACCAGAGCCCCAACCGTTAACAGCAGCAGAAGTGTCGTTTCCAGCAAAGGTATCGTTGCAAAAGTCGTCGTTGCCAGTGGGGTTGGCCGTGAAGCCAGCAGAGTCACCACCAAAACCGTCAGTGTTGCCGTTAGCGGTGGCATCCGCCCTGCGACGCTCTTCATCCTCGGCAGCACGGTGCTTCTTACTATTCTTGTGGGCGCTCCAGTCGGCCGAGCGAATGTTGCGGTGGCAGAGCTCGCATTCGGTGACATAAGGCTCCTGCTCCTTGGGACGAGCATAGGGGTTAGCCGGGAGGACGGATTGAGCCGCAAGATTTCCGCGAGCCATGATGATGATGAGGTGATCGCTTCTGGTTGGTGGTGGTAGGTGGTGGAGATTGAGACGCGTGAGTTGTATTCTGTTGTCGCGTTAGCTTTTCAGGGCCATGAACACGAGTGACGGTGAAGTGAGGTGAGATGGATCACGCTCACGCTCACGCTCACGCATGAAAGTCAAGCCCGTGGAACGCAATGTGTTTCTTATTCAAAAGGCATGTAGCATCTGCTGAGTCACATGTGTGGGTGGCCCCATGCAGAATCTGTGTGCCGACCGCGGGTGGATGTAATAGTGCCATGTCATGTACAGCCAGACAAGGCAAGGAGCCGGAAAGCACTTACTCTCTGCTGCACTTGCGGATGGTCAGCTGTTGCACGATGGCCTCTCGCTCGCGCAGGTTGATGTCCGGTTGTGTGGTGGTGCGATGGCGGTCACGTCGAGGCGGAAGGTGGGAAGCCTTTGTAGAGGCAGGCGCTACCGACGACGAAGCACCGTGCACTGCCTCCAAGCACGTCGACAAGCAAACGGGCAAGCTTTTTGTACATGTACAGGGCTATACCTCCCTATACTAAGGGGACATGGGAAGTGTCCCAAGAACGGCGAGCTGCTTTGCGGGACCGGGAGCATGCAGGTCGCATGGACAGTGCTTTGCAATTCGGCCAGTTGCCATACATGACGACCATCGTCAAGGATAAAGAGCGGTCGGTGGGGGTTGCACCGTACAGGTAAGTCGAGGTCAAGAAGCACTATTGTGGGCAGCGGAGTAGAGGCCCATCGCCATATGTGGTCGTATAGATTTTGGTCATGCTCTAGCAACAAGAGCTTCCGTGTCCTCTGCATCTGGCTGCATGCCGTGCTCCTCCTTCAGAGTCGGTTGCGTCCATCCAGTCCCAGCTTGAGCTACGACAACGACGACCGACAGCCCGACCGCCGCCAAAAAGAGAGCCTTAAGCGCTTTCTCGTAACCCTCTATGGCTACCGCACGATCCACCCCTTGCAGCTTATAAACCAAAGCCGGAGAACCTAGCAATCGTCGGGTTATCTCTTCTCGATGCTTCAGACCAGCTTTTGCGAAACCCTTGGACAGTGACTTGTCTAAGACGCGAACGAAGTAGCCGCCGCCAATCGCAGAACCAAAAGATCCAGAAAACCCACGAAAGGTACCAATGAGCGATATAACGATGGGATGGACCTCTGGAACTGTCAGATGTAGGAGATGCACCAGTGCATAATTCATCGTGGCGCCAGTGAATACACCATTGAAAAAGACAGTGAGGACATATAGCCATGCTGGGCTATGGACGGTAGAAATATAGGCCAGGAGCGCCATAGTCAGCGGGAACAAAGCCATTGCAATGACGGTATGCATGTAAAAGCTACCCGTGCGCTTAATGTGGAAATACCCAGCTAGGAGACCGCCCGAAGCGAAGCCGGCATTGGTGGGGATGAGAATAGAGCCAGCAACGGCGGGGGCCCACCCCCTAACAGCGAGGGCATAGACTGGCGTGTAGAACAAGATACTCCATCTAGCCATCATGAACCCAGTCGTGGCTATGCAGGTAAGAAGTGTTCCACGCGACCGGAGAACCGCAACAGGGATGATGGGATCTTTAGCGATATACGCCTCATTCAGGATGAAGACCGGTAGAGCCATGGCTGACAAAAGCAGAGGGGTCACCAGGATTCGAGGACCGGATAATCCTAGAAGGAAAAGAACAATTGTACATGTCAAGAAGAAAGCACCGGAGTAGTCGACACGGGTCAGCTTCTTCCGGAGAGAGAGATGTGCATAGCTGATGTTCTTGGAAGTGTGACCGGCAGGGATGGAGAATAAGAGGACAAGAGCTGCCACCAGACTGATGGGAACCTGAATGCCAAAAAGCGGTTTCTGCAGCCATGTCAGAGCAAGTCTTTAACAAGCCAAGCGAGCATAGCCTTACCCATCCTATTTTAGGTTCGAGAGCGCCAGCAATGACGGCACCAAGGGAGACACCAATTGTCATGGCAGTGTTGGCGAGGCCCATGAACAGTCCTCTGCGCTTGGGGCTTGTCATCTGGATAGCCATGATGCTAGCCACAATGAAGATGCCGCCACCGCCAGCACCAGTGATGACACGCCCAAGAATGAAATGCTCAAAAGTCATGGACGTGGATGTTACGGCCGATCCCACACAGATCAGCATGGTAGAAAAGAACATGCACAGCCGTGGGCTGAATACTTGACACAAACGGCCCATCAATGGCGCAAGGGATGACATGGCAATCAAATAAGCACTTGTAAACCAGCTGGCTCTCTCAAAGGCATCGAGATCCTCGGCAATGGACGACTGGGTTGTGGTCAAGATTGAGATGTTGGTGGCTAGGCCATGGTTAGCTCATTCCCCAGAGGTGTGCATGTCTGAGCGAGGGCGTGCCTTGGAGGAAGATCAACAGGCCGACCGACGCAACTGTCAGCGCTCCTCGCGATGTCGAAATGCTGGCAGTCCCATCGCTGCTGTCTCCTTCTGGAAGATGTGATGTGGTTGGTGAGCTGAGAAGGGGGGCGCGTTCTGTCGGTTCATTCGCGGCCGTCATGTTTGCAAGAGAAGAAGAGGTAGCGCCAAGGAAGGTCTATTCAAGGAAAAGACAAGAGCAGGGTGAGGGCAGGAACATGCTGACGAAAAGAAAGGCATGCAGACGCAAAGTCATGATATTGATGATGCGTGCAGGGTCGCTGACTACGAGATCCGGGATGACAAATGCGGCGAGAGGGAGCTGGGAGCTCTAGTCGTGTTCCCGAAGTGATTCGTCCGCGAGGTCGACGGCATGCCCGTCTGGCAGACAGTGGAAAAGGCATGAGAGAGTCACTGACTCCCTGCTCAGTGCTTTCCCGCCTGACGCATGCAATGATGCACGCCAGAGGGCCGCCGGTGAATTCATGCTTCACGTGCAGAGCACGCGAGCCACGCTCAGTCGAGCCGGTATGACGTCAACGCTGATTGGCTGGCACGCTTCACGCTGCGCGTCTGCGCGGCGCAACGGCGACCGACATGGATAGTGGAAAGCTGGCCTCAAGGAACACTCCACCACCTTCTCCACCAACTCCACCAACACCATTGCGCCACCGCAGTCGTGGCCCCCGCTGCTCGTCTGCGACGATGCTGCCATGAGCCTCCGGCACCTGCCTTGTTCACTACCCAGCATCACCCCACGATGAGGCCACGGACACGGACACGGCCACAGCGGCACACGGCGCTGCTTCTCGGTAGGAGCAATCACGGGGCGTGGACGCGATGCATGGCTAACCCCCCTCGCTGCAGTGCTGCTCGCCTTTTTTCTTGCCCTCGCCGGCGCACAGCGGCCCACTCATGATGGACTGCATTCGCAGCAGAAGCCCGTGGGGCCCTCGACGGAGAACAGCCCGATATCCTCACAAGACACTGGAGAACTGGCCTGGATGTCGGCCTGGAACGTGAAGCCCCCAGACGATCGGCCGCCGCCGGGCACACTGGCCATGACCGAGGCCATGCGCGCCCTCCGCACTGTACAGCCCGCAAAGGCGCCATGGTGGAACTTCGATAAGAAGAGCGGCGTCCTTGGTGCCGGCGCGTACTATGCGAAGGAGCTGTTCGTCCTGCTCTTTATGAACGCTCCGCCCCAAGAGCTCTTGACGTCGGAGCCGCAGCCGAAGAACCTAGGGCAGCCGCTTTCCAAGGCTGTCCAGTATCTCGAGCAGGCAGCAGATCAGGGGAGTGCCGGCGCCATATTCATGCTCGCCGAGATGAACTTCTACGGCAATTACTCCCACCCGCGTAACTACTCGGAAGCTTTCCAGCGATACCGCCAACTCGCTACCATGAACGGCAACGCTTCGGCGCAACATATGGTTGGGTTCATGTACGCCACGGGTATCGGCGGCTCCGTCAGGCAAGACCAGGCAAAGGCTATGCTTTACTACACCCTTGGTGCAGAGGGCGGAGACATTCGGTCGGAGATGGCCATTGCGTATAGGCACTCGTCTGGGATCGCTACGCCACGCAACTGTGAAGAGGCTGTGCACTACTACAAAGCGGCGGCGGACAAAGCTATTGAGTACATGCGATCAGGGCCACCCGGTGGGCACTCCATGCCGAGGGAGTCGTATAGGATCGCCGATGATGAAGGGGGCGTCTACGGGGAAGGCGCGAGTGTGAGCAGTTCTGGACAGAACGCCAAGATTGCCAGCGTCCACTCGGATGCCTTCTCCTCGCTGGACGACGTCTTTGAATATATGGATCTCCAAGCCAGAAAGGGCGATGCGAGGGCCAGCTTCAACCTGGCCAAGCTGAATTATGATGGAGCACGAACCATGAAACGAGACCTGCCTGCCGCGAAAAAGCGTTTTCTAGAGCTCGCTCGCATGTATTGGCCAAAGGATGGCAAGACCAAGTCCAATGTGTCGCCAACCACCGAGAAGCTGGCGGCCAAGGCTGCCGGATATTTAGGCCGCATGTTTCTTCGTGGCGAGGGTATGAACCAAAGCTTCGACATCGCAAAGACCTGGTTCCGGCGCGGCATTGAGCTTGGAGACGCTCTCTCGCAATACTCACTGGGCATCATGTATCTCAAGGGTTTCGGCGTGCCTCAAGACGCGCTTAGAGCCGCCGAGCTTTTTGGCGCCGCGGCGGATCAGGATCTTGCTGTGGCTCAAGTTAGACTTGGTGCCCTCTTCCTCGATCAAGGTGACGTCGCAATCGCCATCAAGTACTTTGAGCTGGCTGCTAGGCATGGCCACCTAGAGGCTTTCTACTACCTTGCAGAGCTTACACACAACGGTGTAGGTCGTGATAAATCATGCTCGGTTGCATCTGCCTACTACAAGATTGTGGCGGAGAAGGCCGAGCTTGTCTCAACCTCATTTTCGGAAGCGAACGAAGCATACGCAAAGGGCGACCTCGAAACGGCCCTCGTCGGCTACATGCTGGCAGCTGAGCAAGGTTTTGAAGCCGGTCAGGCGAACGTGGCGTATTTGCTTGACCAGAACAAGCCTCGTTTCACTCTCGGCTCCCTCGTTCCCCTCATGAAGAAGAAAGCGGCCATCGCCGGTGATTCGCTTTTAGCGTTGATATATTGGACACGATCAGCAGAACAAAAGAATGTCGACTCAATGGTCAAAATGGGCGACTATTATCTGCAGGGGCTGGGAACAAGCCCCGATCGTGAGAAAGCAGCTGCATGTTATCAAGCAGCTGCAGACACAATGATGAGCGCCCAAGCAAATTGGAATCTTGGTTGGATGCATGAGCATGGCATCGGGATCGACCAAGACTACCATCTTGCGAAAAGGCACTATGATCTTGCGCTCGAAACGAACCCGCGTGAAGCCTATTTGCCCGTGGTTCTTGCACTTTACAAGTTGCGTCTCAGGAGCTGGTGGAATACAATCACAAATGGCAAGATCAAATCCATCCAAGATGAGCCAGGTGAGTCTTATGACCTCAATCTTGTTTTTTCTGCTCGAAAATCGTCCGAACTTCGCTGATACAGTCGCAGTCGTTAAGAAGGACTGGACACTGCGTGAGTGGCTTAGCGCCTTCATTGAGGCTGAGCTCGCAGGCTGGGCAGACTACGAGGATGATGACTTTGATGATCATGGTGCAGACGATTTTTATGGCGACGGTTATCACGGCGATGAGATTGACTCTGATATTCTAGAGTCGCTTGCTATCCTTGCTTTGACTGGTGCACTGGCATTCCTACTATATTATCGAGCACAAAGGCAACGGCGGCAAGAAGAAGAACGAAGAAGACAACAAGAGCAACAACAGCACTTGAACCAGGGTGGTGTGCAAGTTCCACAACCACAAGCGGCAGCACCACAGCAAGATAGGGGCTTGTTCCCAGCACCCGACGATCCTAACTTTATGAACTGGGTTGCGGGTGGGGCCGGGCACTAAGGCAAGCGTTCGGAAGCACGCATTCTGGCCGTGTATCATATGTAGTGTTATTTGCTGTACACATTGATCCCCCATGTCCGTGCTATGCTGCTCGCCTTGTTCAATACGAAATCGAGTGCTCCTTCAATATCACGCTGCGTTGTTACAAAGAAGATACTTCTGCATAATGTTCATACAAGCAAACTCTTATCCAATGGCTGGTGTGGATGCTGCTCCGTCATGGAATCTAATAACATTCAGCGTGATCTTTCCTAGCAAGGCTATGGCCATGGTGTGTAGCGAAAGCGAATATACATAGGCATGAGCAGTGTGCGTTGTTGTCGTCTCTGTCGCCTGAAGTAGCCACCAACTCTCTCAACACGTAAAGAGTTGTCGAAGTTCCTATCACAACATCATCACAGAGACAACCACACTTGGTCTGTTATGTTCAAGTAAATTGGTACTTGCATAATAGATAGAAGACGAGTCAAATTCAGATGGTCTTGAATTTGAACGAGTTATCGACGTACAGACCTCATATTATCGTCAACAGGGCCGTCGACAATGCGAGCACGGTGCTATGTCATTTGCTCAGAATAATGCAAGCACAAGTCCCAAGTTGAAACCCGCAAAGACCTCAGAAGTAGTCTGATCGAAAGCGCCTGATACGCAACGAAAGTGGTTTGGTAGACGAGAAAAAGAGACCACTTCTCAGGTAGCGCATCAGAATCCAGATTCCTCGGAACACTATACTGACAACTTGATCGAGTGGCTACCCGTCTTAGCCATAGCCACAGAGAGGAAATCTTAAGACAGGCATCAGGTTCAAGATTACTACCCACGACCCGCACAAGATTCTACAGCCTGACCAGAACCCCCTGGCCCGCAAGGGAGTCGTAGCGGAGTTCGTGCGCCACGACCTTGTGTGCGAGAGCGCCAGTTCCTAGACAAACCTGAGCGTGGCGAGATGATCAGCTCGATTCCCTCCTCGGGCAGGAGTGCTCCGACTCCTTCTTGACCTTGGGTCCTTGGAACAGAACCTCGAGCTCCTTGACTCTCCTCTCCAACGCGTGGATGACATGGTACAATTCCTGGTTGCGCTCTTCGTAGAAGGAGGATTTCGCTTGGAGCTGCTTCATCTTTTGCTCCAGATCTTTGTTCTTCTCTTGCTGGAGCCCCGCGTCCCGGTGTGTGAGGTTCATTTGGTCGTGGAGCTGCTCGAGAGCGCGCTCATGCTCGCTCGCCATGGCTTGTCGGCATTCCTGGACTTGGAGCTCGTACTTTCGTGTGTTGGAGTCTTTGTCGTCGGTTAGTACTTTGAGAGAGTGGATTTGTTGTTGGAGTCGAGCTATGTGGCGATCAGTTGAGACGCCATGGTCGCTCATGGTTGTGCGAAGCGCGACAATTTGATCGAGAAGTCCTGATAGCGTGGGTGAGGTTGATTGGTCGTGAGACAAGCGATCCATCTTTTGTACGGATCAAACTACTGAGGCTGAGTGGGAGTAAACAGACTTCCTATGGGTGTATAGTGTACGTTTGACAGTGGTGTCTATGCTTTTTAATCTTCAAGATCGGATGATTGAGACGGTAGAAAGATTTCCGCTCCTTGATCCTCAAGGAAGCGTTTAATCCAAGCTTGATAATCGACAAACAAAAGAGCGGTCTCAAAAGTCAAAAGTCTACCTCATCCAGCACGAACACGGGTACATGCATATCTGGCGATATCACAAAACAGCGGTGTGAAGATATGTTGCAGCATCGCCAGTACTTTGAAATGAACAGTGATACTGATGCGAACAATCCACCGTGTGATATCCGATGGTTATGCCACACTCTAGTTGTCCTTGATGAAATTACACGTTGAAGTGAATACAAGGTTACACCACACCTGAAGCTGCATCATCCAACTCGTTCATCAATGTTGTGTCTACTACTCGAGGTACTCTACTCCATTGAGCTTCCCACTAACTGACCTACGTCGTGTTGGAGATATCTTCATATCGTATGCGTGCATCCTGTATCAGTCACATTAATCACATGGTACGAATTCCTGATCACTGAAAGATGAGCCCGCTGCTTAGGCATGTACGCTTCTCATCTCTAATTCAAAGCTTACTCAAAGCAAGCAGCGAACGAGAGAGTTTCGTTGTGGTTACCGAACCTGATTGAAAGGTAAGGATGAAGTGGCACAGCGTCACTGATGCTTTATCGGTATTGGTCTTTAGCAATAACGCTTCGACTTGTGCTATAGCGGTCGGCTTCCATCATTCGATCTTGGAAATAAAGAAATCTTTAGGACATGTTAAGGGTTGAACCATCATATAGTATCTATCATAACTTTCGTTGAGAAGTTATACACAATCCTGTGAACTCCGCATCCATGCTCACGCTGCTCAACCAAGCACGTTGGCTTTGGTATAGTTTAGTTCTTTACATTCCATATTCCACGTTGGAACACCGTTGCCAAAAAAGCCATCTACTGACTCAAATCCTCTCCCCAGACCTGCTTGGCAATCTCCACACTCAGTCTGACCTTCGCCCACTGTTCCTCTTCGGTCAATTCATTACCTTCAGCCGTGCTCGAGAAACCACATTGATGGCTCACACACAGCTGGTCGAGACCCTTTGGCGCAATTTTCGCCGCCTCATGTAACCTCTTGACAATTTCGTCCTTGTCGTCCAAAGTATTCTTCTTGCTCGACATGACGCCAAGCACAACGACCTTGTGCTCTGGCAGGTGGCGAAGTGGAGCAAAGTCGCCTGACCGTGCATCGTCGTATTCAAGAAAGTATGCGTCGACGTTGAGCTCTTTGAAGAGAACTTCGGCAACCGGTTCGTAACCACCTGAGGCGAACCATTTACTCCTGTAGTTGCCACGGCAAAGGTGAATTCCAATCTTCATATCTGCAGGGCGCTTCGAGATAGCTTTGTTTATTAGCTCGGCATACTTGCGCGGGAGAGTCGAGAGATCTTCGTTGCGCTCTTGCTCCGCTGCCTTCCGCATGTCGGGGTCGCAAAGATATGCAAGGTTTGTATCGTCAAGCTGAACAAAGCGGCAACCGGCTTCATAGAGGCTGTCGAGCTCCTCTTGGTACACGCGTGCGAGGTCTTCGAAAAAGACGTCGAGATCGGGATAAGCGGAAATATCGATACTGGCACGGCCACCACGGAAGTGCACCATGGTGGGTGACGGGATGCAGACCTTTGTGGTGGCCTTGCCGCCGTTGTCCTTGATGGCTTGCTCGAGGAATTGGAAGTCGGCCACCTGGATAGCCTCTGGGTGACCCAGCTTGCCCTTGACGACCAATGTAGGCGGGCTGAAGCCATCTTTGTGCCTAATGTTGCCGACCTGACCTTTCTCTTCGATGCCGGCAAGATGTTTCAAAAAGTCGAGGTGGAAGTAGGCGCGGCGGAATTCGCCATCAGTTATCGACCGTAGGCCATTCTCGATCTGCTTCTTTGCAACCTCCGAAACGGCTACATCCTCAATTTTGCGGAGTTCTGCGGCATCGATTTCGCCATTGGCGGCCTTCGTGCGAGCGTCAAGAACCGCCTTGGGACGTAGGAACGAGCCTACGTGGTCGACTCTGTAAACGCCAGAAGGAAGAGGCATTGTGCGATTCTATGGTGCATTAGGATTGAGCTTTGGTGAATCTCAAGATGACGTACCCGCGGCTTGTGCTGTGCTGTTCAATTTGGGTTTGACCACGTCAAGAACGTACTATGTGTCAACAATTTTCAGAGTAGGAAGAAGCACAACGGAACGCCGGAAGACCGAATGACTTTGGAAACTTGTGGAATTTGGTCGCGTCAAAAGCGAAGCTACCTACAGCCTACACCTAATCTCGAAGCTACCCCACCGCGGCAGTTGTTAGTCGGAGGCCAAGGCTCTGGGACAATGAAGCCGACCGAGGAACATGGTCGGAAAGAGACCGCGACAGCCAGGATCTCCCCAGGCCGAACGCGGCGGTTCCTTTTAATTACAGACGGGGTAGATGTGGGCGTCGTATGTGTTGCCAGTACAGTGACTGGTGCCTGTGAAGGCGATGATGTTTTGGAGCCTTGGACAAGATTTAGCAAGCTGTATGTATGGAGGGGCAAAGGTTGACTGTTCCGAATATGGTCAAAGTCGGTGCAGGCATTATTTCAGGGTCTTCCTCGGCACAAACGGTGATGCAGATGTAGGCACGATGAAATTCCAAGCTGTCGAATGTCTTGTTTTAATGGAAAGCTGCAAGCTCCCAGAGCCATGCTCGGAGTTTCTAAGTTGCGGCTCCCAAGCGACTTGAAGCTCAAGCAGCTTGCAAGAGTTTTGCATCTATGAGCTCTGAAAATTGACCCTCCCACAGGGCTTCGTCTGCCTCTTCGTCGTCCATTAGGAAAGCATCGGCGGCATCATAAATGCGGTTACCCTTGTCGTCAAATTTCTTCTCCCTCTTTGGTAGGTCGCGTTGTGCAAGCTTGAGTTGTATCGTTCCAGCACCGTGTCCCGAATCTCCTTCCCTCTCGACTCTGGCAGTCTTATACTCGCTGATCTCGGGTGTGATGGTGACAGGATTCACGGCGAAGAACTTGCACACAATGATTGCGTTCTTTTGAATGTCACCGGAGTTCAGCTCAGGTAATGAGCTGACATCCTCGGGCAGCGGAGGTAGATCTGATAGCCCAGCCGTGGCAACGTCTTGTAGCAACTGATCTTGGATAGCTGCACTGATTTCATTGTCCACATCTCCAGTTGCTGGAGCATCGTCGTAATCTAGAATGATCGGCGACTCCTGGTCTTCCTCGTTTCGTGAAGATTCCTGTACCGACTCGGCTCTTAACCTTTTTTGCTTCTTTTTATTCGCTTTTTCTCTCATAGTCTTGCTTGCTGTGTCCCAGTGTTGCTTGAAGGGAAAAGACGGCGCGCTCAACTCGAATTCTTCTTCCCAACACTCAAAAGCGGACAGATTAATCTTGCTCTTCCAAAAGTCAGGCTCGGATGCAATCTGGGATTCCTCGGGTGACTCGACAACATGCTTGGGCTCAGTCTTTTTTAACACTGGCCGCGCAGCCTGTCGATGTAAGATTCGGCTGATGGCGCTCACATTCGGCCTTAATCTTCTTGAGGATGTCTCTAGCGTAGGCGATTGCTCTACGACACTATTCGCTGTTTCGCAGCGAGGTTCACATGCAATTGCTTCACTAGGGATCTGTGGCTGTTCGGGTTCGACGACCTGCGTTGCGAGTCTCGGTGAGCTCTCGAACTTGGCCATTAATTCTAGCTTCCGTCGTTCGAGCAACGCAGAATTATCCTCTTTGGTGTCAACACCATTGTTATCATCATCTAAGCGCTTCCTTTTGCCATTCGGCCTTGAGAAGGGCATGGGGGATGGCATCTGCTCCTGGGTCTGACCATTTTGCCTCTGCTCGTAGCGCTGCAGATCGGCCAGAGTTGCTTCTGGAGGAAGCAGGGCAGAATCTTTGAGATGTCGCAACCGATTGCTTCTACTTCGCCGCATATTCCTGGCTTTCGTCCGCAAGTTCCCTTCACCAGGAGCAACATGCATAGGCGGATTCTGGACGTCTACGGCGCTTCTCCTAGTGCCATCTTTCGAAGACAATATGTCTGGAGGTGCCTCAGCGTCACTTCCGCTTTCGCTATCGCTTTCGCTATCTGAGTCACTGTCTGTCGATGGCTGTGAGTCCGGGTCTGACTTTGAGTTTGAGCCCGACTCTGATGTGTCCGAAGCGCTCGACGATTCGTCGTCGTTGTTGTCCACAGAGAGAGCGTCATCACTGTCTGCTCCTGGTGCAAAGTCGTCGTCGTCGTCATCGTCGTTGTCGCTGTGGTTCTCGACTCGTTCGACTGGTTCGCTAAAGCGCACAGTCTTGGGATTGGGCGCATGTGAAGGAGCTGTGCTTGACTTGGCAGGGCTGCCTTCAAGGAGGAGGTGCGAATCGTGGAGGTCATCGTCGACCCGTTGGCGCTTGCGCGGGGGTATGCGTACTGGGGGCCGTTGTGGATGGCGCAGATAGGGTCTGCCAAAGGGGATGCCGTCAACGAGGTGCTGGCCCGCGTCGGAGATCTGATGGCGGCCGGTCAGGGTGCGGGCGCGGACCTCGGCGGTCATGAGGGGGCGGATGCTGGTGGGTAAGTCAGTACAGCGTCGCGGCTAGGTGTCGTGTTGTGGTGAACGCACAAGACATGGTCGTCTTCCCGCAGTGCTTCTGCCACGGGGGTGAAGTGCAGGCACTCGAAGCCGCCGACCTCGACGACGTAGTGCTCGAGGCCCCACTGATCCGCCTCAAGCGGAAGCACGTGGTTGACGTCCTCGAGCAGCCGGGTGACGGTGTAGGCCTGGGTGCTGCTGGCGTCGGGCACATTCCACACAATGTTGGCCGCGGGCAGGCTGTTGCGCTGCACCGTCAGTCGGAGGCGCATGCTGGGCGCGGCGGGTCGCGTGGCACTCAGCACGGCATTCGGCGGGGTGACGTGTAGCGGGTTAGGGTGGTGGTGGTTGGACAGGCACAGGCTCAGGATGCAACTTTTTGGCTGACTGACGCGACTGGGCATGACGCTTCAGCGAGGCTCAATCCGCAGGTGGACGCTAGGCGATTTCAGTACTAGCGCGCGGACAGTGCTCCGCCCACTCAGCGGAAGACCAGGGCGCCAGGCTTGGCGTTTCCCAGCGCCCGCCCTGCGTCATCCAACTTCTCCTCATCACGTGATGCACGGCCACACACTTGCAATAACGTGCCGCAACGTGGTGCCGTGTTCTCCGTTGTGCATGAACCAGGTCTAGTCCACCGTCGAGCTGCTCTTGCAACCACTCAGTCTCATACCCTACGCTCCAACATCATCCACAATGCCAGTCGCCCGACCAATCAGCACCCTCAAGGGTACTTGGACACGCCTGCTCGACACTGAACGACTGCGGCGTTCGTCGCAAGTCCTCTCTGTTGTCGACCACCATGTTCTGATATTCGGCGGCGAAGTCAAGCCTCGAGAGCCCGTCGACAGCAAAGTCGATGTCCTCTCGCTGAAGCCAGGTACCGGTATGCTCCCCTCACCTTAGCGCGCCATCAGGGTGTTTTTGAGTCTGCAAACCTGATCACGTTGAAGATGCGGCAAACCTCGAGACAGAGTCCACCTCTAATGCCCCCAGCCCACGTGTCGGAAGTGCGTCGGCTGTTCTCAACGGTAAAATGTACCTCTTCTCGGGTCGTGGTGGTGTCGACATGGCGCCAGTAGAAGAGAAGGGAGCGCTGTGGGCTTATGATCCCCCGAGCTTGTCTTGGTCAAAGATCTTGCCTGCGGATACTTCTGCTCCCTATCCCGCTGCACGGAGCTATCATTGTTGCACAAGTGACGGACAGAACACCTTCTTTCTGCACGCAGGATGTCCTGCCGAGGGTCGTATGTCTGACTTGTGGAAGTTCGACATCTCGACCCAGACTTGGTCACGCGCCCCTGATGCCCCGGGCCCGCAGCGCGGAGGAACATCCATCGCTTACAGTGGTGGCAGGCTGTTCCGTATGCACGGCTTCGATGGCAAAACTGAGCAGGGCGGTAGCATTGATGTCTTTGATGTAGCTAAGAGTGCTTGGTCAACCGAATCGTTTCACGCAAATGGCTACGATGGGCCTGAAGCACGAAGTGTTTGCGCACTTTTGCCAGTTCGACTCGCTGGGAAAGACAAGTTGCTCACGCTCTTCGGCGAGCACGACCCTTCATCTCTGGGTCATGCCGGTGCTGGCAAGATGCTAAGCGATGTGTGGGTGTACGATATTAGTGAAAACTGGTGGACACAATTGCATCCGGATGGTTCTGACGGAACTCCTGCACCACGGGGATGGTTTGATGCGGATGTCATCAAATCCGAAACGGGTAATGATAGCATCGTGGTCCATGGTGGCTTGGGCGAAGATAACGAGCGTCTAAAAGATATCTGGCATCTTACCTTTTAACAGATCAAGCGCATCAAGTAGACTTAAAAAGCATGTTCAGACTGCGTGTAGCTCGATTCTGTTAGGTCAATTGGACTAGTTGTACTACTCGACGTGCACGAGGCGTCAAAGATTTTGGCAAGCACGACTAATAAACCATTCAACACCTATTCCAATACCAACTCAGTATTTTTTACGTCAATATTCCCGAGAAGTACAACTTCTCTGGTCAGGAGACATCGTACTGCTTAGAGGCCAGGGTATTCAACGCATAGCAGAAATATCTCAATTGGCTAGCAGGCAAGGCGGAATCAGGACGAGCTTACGTAATGGAGTTCATGCATAGTATCAAAGAATTGCAGACCATCAGAAGGAGGAAACAAAAGCAATTCCGGTAGATGGTGCCGAAGAACATCGAGCGACGACTGACTTCTTGACCATATTCTTTTCCAAGAATGCGCGAGACCCTAAAACTTTTACTATGTATCACCTTGCTTCAGGCTGTGAATCCAACATGGTTGCTGGAAATGACAATACGGTGACTACCATTTCAGCAATCTTGTACTATCTGCTCAACAACCGGAGCACTCTGGATAAGCTGCGAGAAGAATTCAATGCCTTCAACACGGCAGACAGATCCATCACCTTGAAAGAAAATCGTGAAATATCTTACAGGCAAGCGGTGTTGACAGCAGCACTTCGTATGCACCCAGCGATTAGCCCTCCGTTAGAGCGCGTAGTGCCCCTTGGTGAAGCTACGATCTGTGATCGATTCTTTCCTGACATGGTAAGACGATGCTGAAGCATTTGTCAAGAATCAAGGTATCGGACTGACTGACTTGAACTACAACAGACTATCGTCGGGATGAACTCCTGGGATGTATACCGCGGCACTTCAGTCTTGGGGAATGATGGAAAAGTTTTTGAGCCCGAGCGTTGGTTGATCAAGGATGAAGAGTAACTCAGCTTCATGGAAAGGAATTGGATGCCGGTGAGTCGCTCAATCCTTACGACTTGGTGATTAGCCTATAATGAAGTATCCGCATTCTGACATGAAGTGTGAAGTTTGGTCTGGGCTCAAGGACTCGCATTGGCCGACATATTTCCTTCTTGGAAACGTCAAAGTTGATTCCTACCATAATCCGTGACTTGGACTTTTGAGCTCGACGGAAAACTGCAAGTGAAAGAGTGGGACACGACAAAATTACTGGATTGTAAAGCCTACAGATTTCAAGGTCAAGGTTTCTGTCTGATAGCAGAAGAGTTGAGTGCATTTAGCAAGCGCGGAGACCGTTGTATGGCTTGCTGTTTTGGCTTCGCTTTTTCAATCGGCATCTTTGTGCTGAAAGGATCCAAGCAGCTGTAGTATGGGTACACGATGTAACAACAGGAGTCGGGGCAGGTAGAAATGAGTGGGACTTGCACGCATTGACGTGTGCCCGCGTAGCGCAGCTAGGCAAGGGGCTCTGTGTAAACAAGAGTCTAGAGAATTACCATGCCCATGCGCAACCTCTACTAAATATTTTTAGCTCCGTTCTATGAAGAGGTTTCAAGATCCAACATGCCCCTAGTGGGAATAGTCGCGCAAGGCTGGTGCAAGGCGAAGAAGTATACGACTAGTGCGCACCAAGACTTTAGGACAGTGCTCCTCCGATTCCAATAGTCACTTGTGTTTCACCCCAACATACTATTTTCGCGCGGTTCTGGTGCATGGCAGCTTGTCATCACAATCGTGCGGGTACGTCCGGCTTTCGTAGTCAACCCTTTAGTGAGGTTGTCCTGTACCTAGTGGACCATGATTCGTGTTGGCGCGACTCGGAGCAAGCCATACCGTTACCCAGGTAGCTAAGGCTCCCGGGAACGAAGACGCATCTCATGCACGAGGTCTACGAGTAAGGTTGACGTTTTGTGATAACAAGCTCAATAAACAAGGAAGATCACAGCTAGGGTACTGCGGAGATGTATCCGAGCCTACATGAGCACCAGAGTACGATAAGCTACAAGGCCTGAAGTATTGGTCTACACTCTACAGCCTTGCAGATGAGTGCAGCATGTACAACTTACAAGCAGGGGATCTATGCGGAGACTCAGCCATTTCGTGCCGAAGATCCCGCTCTCCGCGCCACGCACGCTCGAGCTTCGCTCGTCCAGGCTAGAAAGCAAACACCAAACCGATCGCTAGTCTCTGATCGCCGGCCGCCTCTCCGTTCGTGCACTGACTGACAACGGCCGCTATCTGCGCAGCCGCCCACCCACAGCCCCGTCTAAACTTTCTGCAACGGACCGGCGCCAAACATCGTGGGCCACCCCTTCTTGCACGTATTGCAAATCAAACTGCGTCCGAATCTGATCAGTGCTTCTTAGTGCCAAGTCGTCATGCGGTTGTGGCTTAGGAATGTATCGGTGTTCCGAAATCTAATGTATGGCTTGGCTTTTATTCACCGACTGCGAAGTATGATGTGTATCCCACGTTACAAACGCTACAACTGAGCAAAAATAGTAAGAAGACAACATGCCGCGAACATAACAATAACCCGGCTACGATATGCATCTGTCCAATCTAAAACAAAGATGAAGATTACCGATTATTCTGACTTCCATACCCTTCCAAGAATGACAAAGTGGAACACTTCATCCTTTCAACAATTCCCTGCTTGCCACATCTTGACAGACTTGACCGTCATGCCGCGCTCTACGCCTTCTCCCCACGTGGGCAGCCAATCCTCGCGTGCTACAAGTATATATTAGCTTCGATGTACCGAGATATCAACCATCGGCCGCAAGCACGCAGAAACTCACCATTCCAGAAGTCGCGGGCGGCAAACTGACTGCCATCGACCCATGGCTTGCCCTCGCCGTCCCAGAACCAACCATTCTGCGCTCCCACTGCAACGTTGAGGATGAGGTAAAAATTCTGATCAAAGGGTGCATTCGGTCCGCTGTTTCGCCAGGGGTTCTCGTACAGCGTGCCGTTGCTGGTAGTGAGGCCCGCGAACTCGCCCTTCTTCCAGAGCGGATTCTTTGCGCTATACTTTGTGTACATGACTTGCTTCAGTCTATTGTCGAGGTACATAAACATGTAGTTTTCGGTCCATTCTAGGCCAAAGGTATGGAAGGAAGAGGCAAAGTCTGTGCGACGCAGGAAGGACGTACTATGGGTCGCCCTGTAACCATCGTGCATGTAGTCGGGACCCCAGTGGAGGGTGGAAGACACAAAGTCGCGACCCTCGGGGTATTGGTATGAATTGCCGCGAAATTCGGCGATATCAATCTCGCCGCTTCGTGGCCAGTCGCCGTAGACAGAGTCTTCTGGCATCATCCCTAGAGTTTGTAAGTATGTATCTTGTGTATGCACGTGCAGGTCACGCACAGATTGCAGGCCACAGCCAGTCTCCTTTTGCTGCCCGAGCCACGACTTCAACACGTCCGTACTTGATATGTTTTTTGCCCTTGGTAGTCATGCGTGCCGAGCGTACGGGGGGTATGATTGTGCCTGTCGTAGAATTGGACCTAATTCCGCAAGACTTATAGTCGGTCGAAGTGCAAGAGCCGTCACCGTCGGATTGGGTGATGTTAAGAGTGTAGCCGTTTACTAGTTGCTCCTCACTAATGCTGGTAGACTCGGTGGTAAGGGTAGGGACGATATGTAGACCGTCTGCATCAACGAAACTATTCTTCGAGTCGTCGGTCGTCCAATCAAACTCGCCGTTGCCGTAACCTCCGGTCTGTTCGTAGTGTAAGAAATGGAGTGTAAAGAACGTATACAAAGCACATCATACCTGGATCTCATAGCTCCAGTTTTCGTCTTTGATTGACTCAAAGTTATCCTCCATGATCAAGCATTGCTATATCTTCGTTACTATATGCGTGTGGTAGAGTTGACTATGAAGGACTCACAGCAGGTAGCATGGCATCCGCAACGCCAGTATACATGATGTACGCACTGATGGATATTCCAACAGCGATGAAGCCGAGGACAATCCAATTGCTGATTCGAATGTTCTTCAGCCTTGGATCATCCGCCCATGGTTGGACATACCTGTCATTGTGTCAATCGAGTCTTCAGTGGTAGATGGTGAATGTGAAAAACTCACTGCCCCCGTAATCTGTAGCTCTTGAACAGTCTTGGTTGTTCTTGTCGTCGCAATCCGGAATAACTATCCTTTGGAGTGATCCCGGGTACGATTGGCCCTTGCGATATTGAGGAAGGCTGTCCTGGAGCGTGGTTGTTGCTGCCAACTGTGGTTGATTCCGACCGCACTCTGCGTGAAAGGCCATCAGGTGTCTCTTCATTTACGCGAGATTTGGTGAAAGCAGACTTTGCAGACTTGAAAAAAGACATGGTGCATATAAGCACGATGATAGAAGGTGACAATTAGACTAGAAGAACTCTGGATTGGGCATTGTCAAGGACCTTGCGGCTGTATGTGATATTAATTCCAAAAATATGGTCCGAACACACGATTTTGTTGGGAGATCGTATGCTTAGACAACAAAGTGACCAGCTATGGGGTATCACTTAGGATCATTCGATAGTCTCGGAACTCGATCGACGATGCGAATAGCAGACCATGCGTTCTTGGTGCAGACTGACACAACTCAAGCCTTGGCTAGAGTATTTCCTGGTTCGTAGTCATGATTGCTGCAGGGACCAGGGGCAGAATCTGTAGTGTCGACTCAATCATCACATACCGTACCTCTGCTAGATTTAGAAATGGAAGCAGATGGAGTGCCGCTAGCCCCAGGGACCGCACTAGATAATCCTAAGACGAGCGGACTCTAGTGAGACAGCACTGCACTGAGCGACTGGTTGACCGACCCCCAACCCGGCGCTTGGACGGAACGTCATGATTTTGTGAAATTCAAGAATCAACCCCGAGATGTTGGTACACTAAGTTTGAAACTTGCGCGAACGACTTAGAAGTATGAAGACAGCATTCTGAGCACTGAGGTCTGACTGAAGGTAGCGTTCGATTCTTACGGACATGTTCGCAGCTTTCGCGTCGCGGAACCCATCTGCCCAGGTGGCCAGCTTATCTCGCGTTAGACCGGACATCGCGACAGAGAGAGAGCATCTAGGCACACAGCTCCAGGTTGAAGAACTGCTTATCACAAAGTGATTTGCGTGTCTGCACGTTTTCGATAGTTGTCCACTTTTACCCGCTCGGAGCATGGAGTAGGTGGCTAAATACCATGCGCCTCGTTGCAAGGCTAGCGATTCGCCAATCTGCCCTAACGTTGGTGCGGCTGCACGCCATTTCCGCTCGGTGGTTGCACTCATCCACACTCTAGTCAGCGACGTCTATGAACATGTTCACGGCAGATCAAGCAACTTCGGCATCGCTTTCCAGGACGCGGGAGCATTAGCTTGTTCGATTTGAGGCAAAACCAAAATGTTGGCTGCTCAAGCGGCAAATCCCATGTGCCGTAGCACCGGTGTACAGGTGATGGTTGAGGCCACATCCATGCAAGGCTGCATGCTATGGCCCTTCGCAGATGTCAACGTGCCTACGAATGCAAATGCCATGACCGCGTTGAGGACGGTCCATGAACCCCAGCTAGTTCAGTGACCTGCATTACGGCAAGAGGCCCGCAATGCTTCGCTCGGCACTTATATGAGGACAAAGACCAGGGTGAGTCGTGCCTTGCACAGCACCGTTCGATAAGCACCTACATTATTGCGTGTCGTGCCCCTAGATTGTTATACGAGATGTGCCTAGAGTTGACAGGGGAGAGATGTCAAGGACAGTAATTTCGACCTACAACTCCGATTTTCTCTGTGTAGAACAATCGACGACCTGGTTCCGTGGGCTAGGTTATAGATTGTCTCGATCCGTAGATAGAGCTTAATTAGACTAATGCAAGCATATTTACTGGATGCTCAAGCACGCTACATCGCGCTCGCGGTCAATGTTTCATGGCAATCTGTCCGCCTGGAATAGCTCCCAACAGAGCAAGACATGGTGTGTTTGCGAGCAACCATCGGCCTAAGAGTGAACAATTCCACGTAACCAGAGTGTTATTTCAGGTACCCGAGACATATTCGGACTAGAGCGTTTGATGTTTCGATGCCAACTCCATAGTCAATGGTGCAACAGCGGCAAACCAAGGCCCGTGTGCGATGCTATCGCGAGGTTGTTGGACCCGGCTCGAGCCTCGAGAACAGGAACGGATACATTGCCGGCGCACAAATGTCAAGGATTATTAGTGGATATCTTGATTCTTGGTTATCTGTACGTACAGGCGGTCGAAACCGTCGGCTGCTATTGATGGCTCAAGCAAGGTTTTAGTGATCAATGCAGATTTCTCGATCGGTGCATCGGACCATGGTTTCTTGTTGGGACTCGTGGTTGTAGAGCTAGTGAAGTGAATGTTTCGATGACTCGGATCTCTATGTGTTTTTCCCCTGGTCGTGAAGTCGTTCCGGTGATATGACAGTACTCATGACGGGTAGAATGAGCCGCTTGGGACTTGCCAGCTTCTCGGAATTGGTTTTAATCGTCACCGGTCCCTCCTTCTCTCTTCTCCTCGATTTCATCATTGTCCATTCAATCTTTCAAGGCTTTTGTCCACAGGGTTGGCTGCCGAGATCCTTTCTTGCTGAGTCCAAGTGCAGACTGCCTCCGGCACGCAGAGTCCTTGCCTCCTACTTTCGTTTAGCATAATTCAACATTTCCCACGTTGTTGCTGCCATCTATAGGCTGTATAGTCAAAATGTCACCAACAACAAGCTTTCATGGCGCGCAAAGGTCACTTCCTTCCTCCAGAAGGCAATCCTTTACTGGCAGCGTTACCGATTCTATTCGATTCGAGCGACCTCAAACTGCCGTTTCGCGGCCGTCTTTACTCCGACCAATGACTATGAAGATCGACGAAGATACAAGATACCGTGCAGTAAGTTGAGCCATCGATCATTAGATCCTAGTATGCTAAGATACATAGATAATCAAACACTTGTATGCCAAAGCGTCCTCTATGAGATGGATAACTCCAGCTGCTCTTGAGCCGGGATCTTGTGAAGGAGTACTGCTCAGGAAAGGGACTGGAAGCTATGTGATGGAGCCGCTGGCGGCTCATCACGATCTCGTGGCGGCAGTCACGAGAATCAACCCTGGCGTTGCATTGACGATGTCTACTGATGGCACACAAGCTATTTTTGACGTGCTCGAGTGTTTCGAAACGGAACTGATGTTCCAGAATGGCTCCCAAATCCAGATTTTTGAGTCAATGGCTGATGTTGCCACTTCGAGTGCCATTCGAAAGTTCCAATACGCTGCACTGATCCGAAAGGAACGCCTCCTGCTTGTTTGGCACGATGATCTTGGCGCAATACTGTCGCAAGCGACAGAGATTGAGTCCAGAATTCTTGCTCTTGTTTGGGGCACTTCAAAGTCTCCTTTCACTGGCTTCGACAGCGCCATTCAGTCCAGCGCAAACTCGACTCTGGATAATTCTTCTTTTGAATACGACATGTTCAAAGAGAAAGCAGTCGAAGTTAACTCTGAAGAAGTTGACGCTGACGTGGAAAAAGCAGAGGGGCCTAAGGAGTCACTTGCACGCCCACTTATTTTCACCAGTTCGATATTTATTGGTTTGGCTATGGTCCTGATTCTCTGTCTCGTCGTCGGGCTTGGCACGCGTCAACTCATTCTTCAGACCATGACGGACAAGTTCTACCCACGACTACTCCTACTTCTCACTGAGCCAATCTGGCTGGCATTAGGTCTTTTCTTTGTCGTCGTTGTTTTTGGCAACATTTTTGAGGTGATCGGCCCAATCACCGGTGTGAAATCAAACAGTCGTTTCCACAGTGCGATCAAACCCAACCTGGCACAGGCTCGATCGCTCGGCTTTCAACCTACCCCAATCACGATTCAGATGCCTATATATACCGAATCATTGGAGGGCGTCGTTAAGCCAACAGTAGCAAGTCTGCAAGCAGCCATCTCCCATTACGAGTCGCGGGGCGGCACCGCCAGAATCTTCATCAATGACGATGGCATGGCGATTCGATCTGCGGAAGACAATGAAAAGTTCCTTGAATTCTACCGCAACAACAACATAGGCTGGGTGTCTCGCCCTAAGCACAACGATGAGTCAGGCTTTGTCCGTCGTGGTAAATTCAAAAAAGCCTCGAACATGAACTTCGCCTTGAACATCTCCAATCGCGTCGAGGATCGGTTACAGTTGCTGGTCGATGAGATTTTTGGCGAGAAAAGTGAATCTTCGATTACGGAAGAAGAAGAGCTGAGGCTTTATGCACAGGCTCTGGAGTCCGTTCTCGCTTCTGACCCTCGCGCAAAGGCCGGTGGTAACATTCGTATGGGGGAGCTCATCCTTATCGTTGACTCAGATACCATTGTTCCTGAAGACTGCCTCATGTATGGCGCCGCTGAGATGTTCCTCTCGCCTGAGGTTGCGATTGTCCAGCACGCAACGGGAGTCATGCAGGTATCTTGGGATTACTTCGAGAACGGCATCACATACTTTACTAATCTCGTCTATACCGCCATCCGGTTTTCGGTTGGAAGTGGTGAGGTCGCTCCGTTCGTCGGCCACAATGCCTTTTTGCGTTGGCAAGCTGTGCAGTCTGTTGGCAATCCACCAGAGGAAGATGGTTATGTCTGCTTCTGGTCGGAAAGCCACGTTTCTGAGGATTTCGATATCGCACTACGCCTACAGATTGGTGGAAACGTTGTTCGTCTTGCGAGTTATCACGGAAGAGGCTTCAAGGAAGGTGTGTCCCTGTCCATCTTCGACGAGCTCGACAGATGGGAGAAATATGCCTACGGATGCAACGAGCTTGTATTCAATCCCATGCACACCTGGCTGTGGAAATCACCATTTACAAAGCTCTTCCGCACTTTCATTTTCTCTAATATTCAGCTCTCATCGAAGATCAGTATTTGCGGTTACGTTTTCTCTTACTATGCCCTGGGCTCTGCTGTCCCTCTTGGGGCTCTCAACTACTTCTTGGTAGGATGGCTCAACGGAAATCTTGACAAGTACTATGTCGAATCCTGGCAGAGTAAGTCGGAATTCTCTCAAAGTTTGTCATCCGCTAACATAGCTAGTCTTCGTCACCCTGCTTATTGTTTTCAACTTAATGTCAAATGTCTGCTTTGCAGTGATGCGCTACCGTATTGGCGAAGCCAGCTTACTTGGTGCATTCTTTGAGAACATCAAGTGGATGCCTTTCTTCATGATCTTCTTTGGCGGTGTCTCATTCCATATCCTGATGGCGATCTGCGCACACATGTTTGGCATCAACATGACTTGGGGTGCGACCGCGAAAGAGAAGGACAACTCGAACTTTTTCGCTGAGCTGCCCAAGATCTGGAAGCGCTTCAAGTGGATGTACCTGTTCATGTTTTCAATGGTTGGTGCTATGATATATCTTGGCAACTATGCGCCTCATGGATGGGAGATTGACGGCTTGACCGCGGTACTACCGTAAGTACAACACGTCATGAAACAAGAGACAGCTCGCTAACAACACATAGATGGGCAGTCACTGTGGTGATGCACTGCCTCCTGCCCATTGCACTAAATCCTTCTTTAACAGTTTTCAATTATTAGATGTTCTTCGATTCTTGGGTTATTAGTCTGACAGAGATTGCGATGCGATTCCTCGAAGGGTAGGGGAGGGCCAACGTACAAGGTTGAATATAGAGACTTTTCATTAATTTATCAAAAGAACGATAGCTATTTCATCAGCATCATGGATAATAGACATAGTACATTGGCGTAATTTTGAAGGCATAGATGTCTAGAATAGTTAATCGTAACCTAGAATACGTGGTATAGAGATCAAATCAACGCTTTGCAACGTGCGTGGCCAGTCACTTTGAGACCACTGTGACTGGAAGGGGTGGTTATACTCAATCGTAGATATCGCGCCATGCCGCACGCCCTCCTCCTGCTTTCTCGTTCATACATCGGCCATTAGAGCGCACGAATGTTACCAAATAGTCTTCTATTTCTTTGCCCGAAAGGCCTGAGTCCAGACCGATAAGAAGTGTTTTGGGATGTCGATTGACGCATGACATGTCGTCTGCGAAGTCGAAAGCAAGTGGCATCAGGTGCTCGTTCCCGAAGTGTTTGAGCATATCTACCGATGCTCCACCTTCGCGGTGCGCGCCGGCAGCCATGAACATAAGGTGTGTGGTCGCACTTCTGAATCCAGCTTCATGACGCTCTGGTACCGAATCCTTCCAAAGCGATAGAACCAATAGTGCCATATATGAATACATCAAGACAAGAACTTCACGACCGTCGCTAAAGAGATGCTCCGTGTATGTGCGGACATTCTTCCAGTCAGCCTTAAAATCAGCATTTGGGGGTCGAGCACCATGCATCGAGGGGTACCTTGGTATGTGTACTTCGAACCCAAATTTTTCTATAGCAATTCTAAACTTGCTGTGGCTTTCAGGTACGAGTCAGCTGCCACCAAGTAGTGAAATTGTAGTCTTGTCTATTGTCATGCTTAAGTGACGGATGCATGATGAGGGCGGTCTGAGCGAGTCATGTTAATTTGTAAATTGTACCAACTCAGTTCCCTTTCAACCCCTTGCTAGCGCTTTACTTTTTCACGCAATAAAGGCGCAGACAAGGAGTATCGGATGAATCATGATATATTAATGCTATATTATAAGAATATATAATTAATTTTTGGGGACAATCCCATCGAAAAGAGTCAAGCGTAACTCCTGGTTACAATCCTCCGCTTGGTGTAGTTGGTTGTGAGTATCACTGGTATATAATGCTCGTCGCGCCAATCTAATAATGCTTAGTATCACGTTCGACTGTAATAGCAATGTTGTTATCGAAAGGTCCCTAGTTCGATTCTGGGAGCGGAGATAAGTCAGCTTTTTTTTGCAAATGAGTGTGGTACTACGCAATCAATGCAAGGCTTCGGTGCTCAGAGAATTTCTTTTTTTTAGAATGCTATACTCTGTTTTCTTAAGACATTACAAACTCTTTCGCTTCTAATGCAACTGCTGTTAGGTGTGAAAGGTGGCTATAGGCACAAGTATTTGCTTCACGCCACAAGGTAATAGTGAAGGGATGACTCTATATTCCGTAGGTTATACAATAATACTTGTCTCCCCTGTAACGCACGTCAGGCGCAGGTTAAATACACCTGCAGCGCTGACTAAGCGCGTCAGACGTTAGACCTAGTGCGGAACAACAAAGAATCTCACGATCTTCGTTACATTAGGCGACGTGTTAGCTACAACGGTTTGGTTACCCGTTAAGCAGGCGTGCGCTGAGTATACGTAGTACTCCCTGTAATACTATCTCAATTAGAGATTCTGTATTCTTTTAGGTCAGCGTAGGCCTGGTCGCGTAGGCCTGGGCCTAACAGCTTGCACGTGGGTGCAGAAGAAAATAGAATATTTTTATAATAACCTAAGTACTTTTTAAAGAAAGTAAATTTTCCTATTAATCTATACCTAGTGTTATAGGTTCTCTCTAAATAAAACTTTATAAGATTATAAATATAAGTCTTATATACACTCCTATTAAGAAAGTTTAAATTTTAATTAAGTATAGTCATATGTATACTATATTACGTAAGTAGACTTGGTGTTCTGCTTAGGTTATTATAAAAGTGTTCTATTTTTTTCTGCACCCACGTGCTTGATATAAGCACTACGTTAAGCTTGTTCTAGACAAACCCTTCTGGAACGGGTGCTCGGGCGGATATCCCTAGGTGGTTCGCAAGATGTCTTCAGGACTTTGCTATAAATTTTACTGACCGTTGCTCGACACAAAGTGGGTGAGCGTATGGGGCAAGACGCACGAGAAGGTTCTATGTGAGCATGTCGAAACTATGGTTGTGTTTACAACAAGTCTCAACGACCGGGTACATCTTCGAAGTGATAATCGATGAGGGAACTGCTCATGCTGGGGTCCCAAGCTCAATGTGTTCCACGCCGATTTTGGTGCACGTAGGCTGAGGCCGGCACCTCGAGCGTGTCTCGGCGCTTTGTCTGGAGCATATGGCAAGTTTCAGGCTGAAGTGAGTTGTGTGCGGGCGGTGTTGAGCTTCCCTCCATGCCAGATATCGATGTCACACTGGCAGCATATTCGCTAGCAGCTCTTGAATTCTCCTGCCGAATTTGGTCGTATTGCAAGTGAACTCTGTCGAAATCCGGATTGCGCCTTTCCTCACCGGGTATTGCCGGAAATTGGCGTGCTTTCTAAAGAGGAAAAAAAGACCATGTTAGCGTGCTATGTTGTTGGGGGAATGATATTTACTGACTGTGTCATGGAAATCAGACGTGTCAAATTTCTCATGTGCAGCATTGCCCATATAGTCCGCAGCTCGAGTTAACATTCTGCGCACGCGGTGTCTACCAGCTGTTGGCTGATTGTAAAACGAGTCGTTGAATCTATCCCCATGACCGTGATCCTCGGCATATTCAGGTTCTGGGTAAGTGATTGTCGGAATTAATGCCATTTCATTAGGAGAAGGTGTGCGGATGCCTAGAGTACTCTCGGCTGTGCTTTGCTGAGCTCCTAGCTGGTTCATAGATGGGCTACCTGGTAGGGAGTGGCGTTCGCCATTATGGCTCTCGCGAGATGAAATCGCATCATTGGAGTGTATTGGATGTCTTTTCTGGACGTAGCCATCGTCACCAGTAGAGGACCATAGTAAGTACAGAGATCCGAGAGCGGCAAGGATTGTACCAGCTATAGGAGACCATTGACCTGTAACTTCAGTCAACGATGGTACCACGCCTAAGCTTGTGACTCACCAATTGAAGCCATAGGCTCTGTGTCATATCTCATCTGGGAGCTGTAGAAATTTGCTTCGCCAACACCGACCATTGTTATGATGACTCCACCGAAAAGAGGAATTTCGACAACGCTCAAGAACTTTCTGACAACGCTGTTGATGCCTCTCAGCTCGCTGATAGTCATGTCAGCCCCTTCAATCTGATCATCCGAACGCTCTGGGGACCGCCGTCTTTTCCAGTTGATCTCCAGAATTTTGTCCCAAGTGAAGATAAGTCCTAAAATAGCAGGGATGCAGAAGCCTGCAGCCAGTAGCATCACTGCGTTGAAAGTCAATATGCGTGGTACCGGGACGACATTGATATTGCTTGCTGCACCACCTCGCATAGGTGAGAACGGTCCTGATCGTTCTGAGCAGGTGATCCCGCAACCAGCATTTCCATAGGGAAATTTATTTGCACTCGACGAGAGCGGATCACCAAAGTCATCGAAACTGCAATCGATTGGTGACACGCGATAGAATTCGACACAAAGGCCAATTAGGCCCATCAAGATGAGGATAGTCCATAGAAAAATGATGTTACGGCCAGGCTCGTAGAAGTAGGTTCGTGAAAGGCGAACTGTGAGCGGACTACGGAGGGAAAGGATATTAGTCACGTGTGGTGTGGGACAAGGCAACCGAGGTGAATACTACTCACGCTGCCAGGATCCCAATCGCACAAAATTGAAAGGCACCGTAGATGTCCATGTCGACGGCGCCTATAAATGTGGTTGAGCAAAGAAGCCTTTCTTGAGTTCTTGGGCAGCGGGGCGGAACTGACCATTGACATGCAGTGCTACGAGCACGAGGCCCTGAAGAGCTGACACGGCTGGAAGAACCAGCGCAGCAGCCAAGCATGCGTTCCGCAACCATTCTGCCTTGCGAAAAGTTACACATGCAGCAACGAGGACATAGTAGAGAATCTGCAGCCGCGGGTCAGCCTTCTGATAGGTCGACGTCCAATGTTCGCGGACGTAGGGTAGCACGCACGCGAGAGCCTGGCCCGTAATTGGACGACAGAGGAAATGCGCAAACCACTTGCAGGGGCGCCGATGCCGTAGCGTTCGTGGTGCTACGCGTAAGAAGGTCTGAAGTCGGCTTAAGATCTAACATGCCTACATGGTATGGCCGAAGAGGTTGGGATGGACATGTGGAGGGACGGTTGTGCTTTGGAGGGGGTGTCGAGCACAAAGATATTGCGCGAACCACGGCGCATGCCGCTCACACGTCGTAAGGCATCCCTCGCCGCCGGTGAGCCATTGAGACTGGGCACGTAGACCGGCCTCACTCCATGGGCAGGGCGGGTGGCTGAGCATTGATGGTGATGACATCTCAGACGCTAGGACCTTTTCCGTGACGGCGGGCTTGACTCGATCGCGTTGGACGTTGGAGCCAAGTTCGAAAACTTGGCACGTGGACTCTGGTCCGGTAAACACAGTAGTTCGCCCAAAAAGCTTCACTTGCCTGCCATGACTGTGTCGTACGTACATCGAATCGTCAGTGTTGGACAGTCAGCCGGCAGAAGTCTGACAATCTTGAATTTGCCTGCGCCGATCCAGTATTGCCAGCGCAATCGCACACAGTCAGCCCACGAGTCAAAGCCCAACACTTGATATTGGCATGCTGAACGAAAACAGAACCTGAAAAGGTAGCGCACGCGCAGTCCTGCGCCGGATCTTGAGATTACACGATGAGCAGCACATTGTCAGGTCGTGCCACGGGCGGCTCGCAGGTGCCAGATCTCAACACAGGCAAGATCAAAGAATGGCGGTCGATCGTCACGCTTGTCGTCTTTGTACTGACGAGTAAGTCAAAAGCTCTGGCTTCGAGACAAGGAAACTCATCAAATTCGGCAGATATTAACGTTCTTTTCCCCTATAGTATACCCATATATGTACCTCGACTGATCTGGACAATCTTCCTAAATGTGCTCTCTTCGCTGCGTATCATTGCGAGGCCACAACATCCTACCAGAGTCAGCAATGGCAAAGTTGGCGCATTTGTGCGGTTCAATTTCCCTATGAATTTTGTCACGGCGCCACTTATTGCGGATTTGTTTCTGCTTGCTATTCTCGCTATCGGGCGCGAGGAGGTTAGCGCTGGTACTATCGGCGAACAGGGCATTGTGCCTTACGACATCATGATCTTCTTCCTCACGCTGGCATATATAGCCATCTCTGTGGACGCATCTGGACTGATTCGCTGGCTGGCTTTCAAAGTCCTGCAGAAAGGCGGCAAGGTCGGACACCGACTGTATTTTTACCTATACGTTTTTTTCTTCTCCTTGACGGCCTTGATCGGAAACGACCCCATCATCCTCTCCGGAACAGCCTTTCTTTCGTACATGACTCGGGTATCCAGCAATATCAAGCACCCCCGTGCATGGATCTACACGCAGTTTGCCTGCGCAAATATCGCGTCTGCTATCTTGGTGTCCTCTAACCCGACCAACTTGGTCCTCGCCGGAGCATTCGGCATCACATTCATCAAGTATACCGCCAACGTCATTGTACCAGTCCTTGCTACAGGCATTGTACTGTTTCCTTTTCTCCTGTACATCATCTTTCATGATGAAGCGCTCATTCCATCGTCAATCAAGATGGAGGACCTCCCTGACGAGCTCAAAAACAAAAAGCCTGTGAATCCCAATATTCCCTTCGCGAAAGGCGAGATTGATGAACACGGCGAAGACCAGGATGGTGATGAAGAGCAGGGGAAACAGCTCTCGCTTGAGGAGATCCTCAATCCATTTCTGGATAAAAAAGGCGCTATATTTGGTGCAGCAATCATGGCAGCAACACTCGTCACTGTGCTCGCGCTCAACGCTACTGCCCAAGGCACTCATGAGAGACCAGTTTACTGGGTCACCCTGCCTGCTGCAGTGGTCATGTTCATCTTCGACCTGACGATGGGCTGGATGGATCGGAAGGAGACGCGAAAGATTGCGCATGAGGGACGACAGAAAGCGCTGACAGCTCAAGCTGAGCGAGCTCATGCACGGAGAAAGTCTGTCACACAAGCAGATACGAACACGATGCAGTTATCTGAGCTCGATCACAGCAACAGCAACACAACAAGCGAAAAGGCGGGGGACTCGACAAGCGCCACGCCAAATCCACCTTGCAATGAGCCGGAAAAAGAGATGGGAGATGACATCAACACACTGCAAGCAGACGGCCGGCACAAACCTACGACTCTCACATCACTCGTTGCGGATGCATACACGTGGGCCCAGGAAACCTTCCCAACCACAATGACCGTATTTCACCATCTGCCACTAGCGCTTGTGCCGTTCGCCTTCTGCATGTTTGTCCTCGTCCAAGCCCTAGTGACCAAAGGGTGGGTGCCAGTCTTCGCGCACGGGTGGGACCACTGGGTTGAGAAGACGGGGACCGTGGGTGCGATAGGCGGCATGGGCTTCGTCGCCGTCATCCTCAGCAACTTCGCCGGCACTAACATCGGCACCACGATCCTGCTCTCGCGCGTCATCCAAGCCTGGCAGGAAATCCACCGCCGGAACGGCATCCCCATTTCTGATCGCACCTTCTGGGGCACCGTGTACAGCATGGCGATTGGCGTCAACTACGGCGCCTTCAGCTTGGCCTTTAGCGCGTCGCTCGCGGGCATGCTGTGGCGCGACATCTTGGATCGCAAGCACATCCGCGTGGGCGGCCTCGAGTTTGCGAGGGTCAATCTCCCCATCATCGCCATCACTATGCTTGTCGGCCTGAGTGTGCTGACGGGTGAAATCTACGTCATACGTGGCGACGCCCCATACGACCGGTGAGGAACATGGGGACGCAACCAAGAAAAAGGGGGGAGGGGAAATAAATCTTACATTTTTTTGGGCTTTTTTTAGTGCAGAATCAATCGTGTTGTCCACCATTTCGCGTTATCGAGCTCGAATTTCGGTTGACATGTGGGTTGCGTGGGCGTGGGGTACGTGACACGGCACCATCAGTACTGAATTCGTGTCCGAACTCAACGCGACCCTTTTCTGACTCGACCTCGTTGCTGATTGAATCTACTCGTGTTCAAGACATGCATCAGGGTTACTACAATCATGCCTGTGCTCGTGAGGCCGATTGCACTGACTTCTCCTGAGAGGTGCCGGGGTAGTCACAGCCGCTGATTTGGCTTCCCGCTCCGCCGCGCACGCGGTATGCGACTCACTGTGTGCAGAACGACGCTCAGATGACTCGTGTACATGTTCGCGAGCTCTGGGCGATCTCTCAAGCCCGGGAGCTTGCCTGGTATTCTCGCGAGGTGACGCAGGGGGATAAACACAGCTCGCGGGATCGAGCTCGCTGATCCGTCGGTCTGCCGGGATCTCTTGCGTCAGAGGTGTCCAGTGGTGTGTTGCTTCTTCCGTGGCCAACATGAGTGCTGCAGCCTCGCGCGACTCCTGTATCGGGCTGAGATTCATGTCGCCCGGATTGCTTTTTGGTTGCGTGTGGTTCTTGTGCTTGGAGAAGAACATGTATGCGAGGCCTCCGATGAGCGTCAGGGATAGAACGGCGCCGAGGACGATGGCAACAATGAGCCCAGTGGAGAGCTTCGAGCTTGTGCATGTAGTGTTCACGGATGCGAATCTGACTGGAGACGGCGTCACGTCCGATTGAGTCACCTCGGCGAGGTGTATCTTTCGCGCTTCGTAGTCGACGGCAAGGTACACCTTCACGTCATCTCTGTTAGCATTTTCTCTTTGTGTAAGATGTATGCGTCCAAGGCTGACCCTTGAGAGAAAAACTTTCCCCAAAACCCATGCGCCAGCGAGTACAGAGTCCTTGTAAATTTTCACTTCAGCCAAGCTAGGCTCCGAAGCGTAGCTTCCCGCTTTGTCGAGACCACGGAGCGGCTGTTGTAGCTCGGAGTTCGGTAGGGTGACGGTGAAGCCATTCTTGAACGTGAATTTCAAGCTACCGTTGAAGCTGGCTGCGGCGGGATACAAGAGGCCGGGCTCAGGCACGAAGAGGTCATCTGAGTCGTACGATGTCTTTTGAGACCATCCCGTCGCGTCTTTGAAGTTCCGCAAACCAATCTCTGCGCTCATATTAACGGACTTGCTCAAAAGAAAAATTCCGCAAACTTTGACTCACGCGAGAATCTGAACAGATTGTCATACCTTGGGCGCTGGTCAGCTCTTCATTTCCAAAAAAATTGATCACGTATGACTTACGGTTCGATACATGCAGAGTGTCCATCGCCTTCTTGAATCAGCTGTATGGATTCTTGCCCTTGCAGCACCAATTCTAGACCTTGGATATATATCTGTAGAGGACAGTGGCGACCAGCCAGGACCTCTGGATAATCCATGGGAAAGTCATAGAAGGGGCTTGTAATGCTAGCCTGATCGAAGCCGCCCAGCACAAGATTGCCTCGTCGTGCCTTTTGTGCTGAAAGGCTACCCGCGTTGAGCCCGAATCCGATAGAGGGTATCAAGCTGGATTGTTTGAGTTGCTTCAGTAGCTGTGATTTACTACCAAGCCCGATATGTCCTGCAGTAAAGTTGACACCCTCGGTGATGGTCACGACTGTCATGTTGGGCAAAGCGAAATTGGAAACTAGATCGACGTTGGTTGTCCCGAGTACCGTATACGGTTCGTTGAACTTCCGCCAGCCAGGATCGTCGGGTATGTCTGCTGCCATCATACTCAGATTATGGAAAGATTCACCTGCCTGTGTCAAATCGAATGTTCCTCCATGGTAGGCAATGCATTGTGCCCGAGTCATGTTCTGCAGTGCTTGCGGATCGCAGATTCGGGAAGAGATAAGTAATGTGTTGTCGACCACTGTCGATGGAGTCAGGCACAGATTCTGCTTCGGCTTGCCGACGTCGAGTCTAATTCCATAAGTCGAGACCCCATGCTGCGAAGCTATTGTGTAATTGTCGAGCGTTAGAGCTAGTGGTTCAGCGAGCACGCAAGCAGCATTTGCTGTGTCTAATCTAACAGAAATGAAACAAGTGGCAAAACAGCAGAAGATGGGAAAACGCATTGTTCGCGGATGCTGGGTTATATAGAAGATAGCAGCTTGAAGTTGGGTACGGGGGTTGCTCACTTTTTAGTCGTGCGACCGTACCAGACGAGTGGCCACAGCATACTACCGTGTGGCTTCGCCGAGGCCGCATGGTTCAACTACTCACTTTCCGACTGCCATACAACATGTCACACAAGTCGAGAAGGGGCACTGGCCATAGGAGGCCCAGCAGCACCGAAGCAAGGAATCTTCAGGCAACGCTCAGGCTTTGCCTCCAACCAATAAAAGCCTGAACTCGCCTAGGTAACGAGGCTGTGCCACGATACGCCGTGAAGGTATCTATTCTGGATGAAATGACACATGCATTGGACTATGCTGAGGACATGCTTTGATATTGGCCGTTGCACACAGGCTAGATTTCGCCAGCTTCTCAATCGGTCGTGCAGTGCAACCCGGTGGCGCACAGGGCATATATACATACAGACTTCAGCCCCGGATGCTGTGTCACGACAACAGTGTGAGCATCCGTAGTGTATTGGCGCCTGGACCACCAATTCAGGCGTGACTCTAGTCTCGAGCTGAGCAGCCACGTATTATCGGCGTGCAGGATAGTAGTAGCGAGGCAGAATTGTGTCGTATCTATGCGCGGAGGTATATACTGAGCGTGAGGTGGTCGATAGCAGCGACGTTTTGCTCCCGTGACGCCATGATTTCTCGGGTGGCTTGACATGGTTGGGGATACGGTACCGGTATGCGTTGATTCGACGTGGACAGGATACCAGTTTACCGTACGACAAAATGCTGTCTGCGATGTGACCGTGCCACTATCTCACCCTATGCAAACTTGATCATGTCTCCTTTTATCGTCCCGCCTTTCCACTCCATTAATGTGCACGCGCAGTCTCCGCAACGTGGAGGGATGCGAGTCGTGTGTATTCGGAAAAATCTGTCTGGCTGTGGTTGTTACTAGTACTACATCCATACTACCACAATGGACAGATGAGGACTTTTATGCAGGGCAAAACTTTGATCAGTTAAATGACAGTCAAGCTTCGCAGCCCACAGCCACCACTTAGCTTATGCATCTAACATCTGCCAGCCCGACGACATAGAGAGACACGAAATTCAGCGGAAGAAGAAGTCACATCTTCGCAAGTGGTGGCAAAGATTGGGAAAAGAAGTAAAGTAAGGTGGCGTGAAAGGGATATGTATAATCAACGTGCCAGTGTGAGGTGCAGGCTTTACAGGCCATATCCTCTCAGCCACCGGAGCTCTCTCGCCTGATGCTCCAACGCGCGACGCATTTCGATGCTGTAATCCCGCTCGCGGGCTTTGTTGCTGCCGTCGATCTGCTCCTCGAGCGCATCCTCAAACACATCTTGGCTGAAGGGAGTCTCGCCGAAGCCTAGCATGCCTAGCTTCCCGTCTCCGGTCCAGAGGATAAGGTTATCTTGGCCAAGCGGTGGCTCGTCTGTTGCTTGTGGGTGTGTCGAGGGCGTGGAGGGGGATCTCGTGGGGAGGATTTTCTGGACAATGTCGCCCCAGCCAGACTCAATGTTGCCGTGTTCAGTGACCAAGCCGCCGACACGTTCTTGCAAGCCGCGGTTGATGTTGAATTGCCGCACGGGCGTGCTTCCGTCCCGCTCCACCCACTTGAGATTTCCGTCGCCGTCGCTGAAGACTAGTCGGGTACCATGACATGCGACGCTGAGGAGCTTGGAGCTACTTGCCGTCTGCCGGTTGTGATAGAACGCTTTGTGGTTCTGCGTAGTGCGGCTGTCGCTCGAGATGATTCCGCGCCCGGGGTGCGAGGAGAGACCGTAGAGTTCCAGACTACCCTTGCCTTTATACTCGCCGGCTGCTATCATGGTAAAGCCGGTGCTATTCCGCGCCCCGTGGAGTAGCGAAGGTGAACTATACGGTCTTCCAAGACGCAAATCGTTTGGTAAAAAGGGGTAGGGGAGGGCCGTCAAACAAGATAAGCGGGCGCCCGAATGGACTGTGCCGCGAAGACGAGGAAAAAACCGCCGATCGAAATTGAGTATGGAAGTGAAGCGGCCGCCGATCCATATGTCGCCGTTCCCGTCCCAGTCGCGACTGGTAGGGAGGTGCAGGATGGAGAGGGCACCCGGCTGGGAGAGCGAAACATGCCCCCCGAAGTCGCCGGTTTCGAGGCGCGAAAAAGACGTATCTGTAGAGCCACCAATGAGCTCACATCGCATTGCCGATGGTGCTGAAGGCGGTTTGCGCGTGTCGTGGAGGTGGATAGTCCAATTCGTGCCAACCGTCAATGGCGTCCGATGATGCGCTTCGGACAGCGACGTGATGGGGAATGGATACGGTGTGCGCGAGACGACCTTGAGAGTGTTGATATCGACCTCGTTCAGTACGTTCTGCACAGCGAAGAAGCCTTTTTCGAGCCTGCTATCTATGCTCACGCACTCTACTGCGCCTGTCTCTGTCATGATGGCCTGGCTTTGGGTGAGCCTTGTGTTGTAGTCGAGATCAGACCCTCTATTCGGCAGCAGCCCAATTGCGCTTCTCCCCAACAGCTTGCCCTGCTGCTCGCTTCCAGTGTGCGCATCCCATATGCCGATACTGCCGTCCTCCAACGGCGCAACCAGCTTGTCTGCCCGTCCCTCGTGATCAAACAGGACCCCTGCGCCTGTAGCCTCCCGCCATATCTCTGACTCTTCCCGCCTGTCCTCGTGCACGTCCTGAAACCAACTGATCTTTGCTTCAGCATGTCGCTGTATGAAATCCTGGTACCAATTCACCCTCTCGGCAGGATAACTGGGATCCCAATTGGCGATCAAGGCCTGCCTTCTCTTTCCTTTGTTCCTCTCGACCTGTACATCTGCGCTGGGTGCGCCGGAATCGTGTACTGATGTAGCAAAAGCATGATGCAGCGTGTCTGCGGCGCGGATCAGCTCGGCCAGGCGCGGATCGATGTCGGAAGCGGATTCGAGTCTTTGGCGGCGGCGTTCTGCGGCCGAGTGGGAGAAGCACAGCGACTTCCACAGGTTACTGTCGCGAGACAGGCGAAGGAAGCTGCGGGACACGTGCTGGAGGTTGACAAGTTCCGAGGGTTCCAGGTCTGGAGGTGGTCAGGGTGGGGGGAGGGGCCCGCGCGTGGCATGGGAGGCAGACAGACGTACACGCGATGATATGGAGAACCAGCTCGTCAGGGAGGTGCCTCATGCTGTCCCGGGGCAGCCGCACTGCATGCGAAATGCGGAGAGAAGCGTGCGAGCATGAATATGACGAGGGGGCAGGGCAATGGCAGATGCGCCGCGATGTGTGAGCGTTCACGCCCGAGGTTTACTAATACCGGTACCTAGCAGTGGAGGGGCGCAAGGGCTGAACGGCATGTGGAGCTTGACATGACTCGCTCAGCTTTCCCCGGATGTCTTACACAGACAGTACCAGACTCACAGCCCGCCCTTTTGCCCTGCCTAGTCTAAGATGCAAATCGAATCAATGTACTCGGCACTAAGGGTTTTCGAATCCAGTAATCGTGTATCTGGACAGGTATCTACATGCGTCCATCCTCGTATGCTTTTCATTATATACAAATACAAAACGTCTTTCTCTGTAGCACTTACAAAGGAAGCAAATAGAACCAGGCAAATGTACATGACGCCAGACACGCACAATCTCGCTTTGAAAACTCGTTGCTGACATCTTTTCGCTCTATTTGGTAAGCTGTTTCTCCACATCTTCCGGCGGTGTCTTCACCGTAGGCAACTCGGCCGCTGTTTGCGGTTGTCGGTCCGCCTGATATTGCTCCTTCTCATTGATGACAGGCATCGCGCTGGCGCCATCCATCTCGAAAGCATGGGTCGGGAAAGCGTTCTGGGCATGCGCTGGCGAGTACTGCGGAGGTACGCTGTCCCATGTGGTCCGATCAGTGTTTCCACCACCGATCCCAACGCCGTCTGGTGCAAAGGCTGTACCGTGTCCAGGCTGAAATCCTGCTCCCGACGGAAGCTCTGCAGACCCTGGGACGGTGGAAATAGGACGTGAAGCACCAATTGGGTTACCATCAATCTCAGCGGTACCGGGTCGTGAGTGGCGAAACTTCTTGTCCTTGCCCAGTTTCGCTGCGGCAACGCCTGCGGAGCCAGAAGCTTCAGCATCCAGTTCTGGTGTTTCCTTGTAAGGATTCGACTTGTTGTTGCGGTGTTTGCGCAGCATCCAGATGAGAATACCGATCAGAGCGAGACCAAGAGGGATGCCCACGGCGCATCCAACAATGAGACCAATATTGGTAGAGCCGCCTCCGTTCTGTGATGAGCCACTGTTGTTTGCACCAGCTGTAGGATCCGCCGACGGAGTGATGACGTTGGTAATGTAGATGGTGGCGACGCCTGCAGACCCTGACGATAGACTCGCTTGAACAGACGTGACGGGTGTACGAGTAGTCGAAGCCGCGTTTGCTGTTGCGCTCTGCCCTCTTGAGCCTGCTGAAGAGGGAGCCGCCGAGCTTGCTGATCCGCTGCCTGTTGCCAAACCGGTGATGGTGGAAATAGTTGGTACCGCGGAAGCCGTGCTCGAGCCGATGGTTGCATAAGCGCTCCCGTCTCGCAGTGCAAAGAATGGCCGTGGGGTGGGGGATTCACTGCAGCAGTTGACGTTTTGCGCATCCGCGTTGCAGCACCAATTGTTGTCATGGTTGGAACATTGTGTGATGGATTCACCTCCAAATGCCGACATATCTGTGGGTCATTAGCAGTGAGACGTGCTAGTAGTCGGAGTATTCATACCATATGTGCACAAATTCCTGGGGCAGCCGGGCGAATTCCAGTCCTTGTCGGTGCAGCTGTATCTGCCGTACAGGTTATTTGGAGGGTAGTGGCACAAGCCATTGTCGAGACACTGCCAGTTGTCTGGGCAGCAGGCAGAGCCCTCTGCGGAGGAGCATGGCTTTTCCGTGTCCGGTGCGGCGCTGCCATTGGGATAGTCTGCGAGTCCTTGTCAGTCATGGTTCATGTTGCAGGTGAAGGTATTGACCAACAGCACGTCTGGGCCGCGGACTGTGCCGCAAGAGCAGCGACAGCAGCGGCGCGCAGCCACGCCAGGCTGGGAGACATGATCAGTAGGGTGGGTGAGGACGGCTAGTGGTGTGGTGGGTTGAGTGAAGCAGACGTGCTCATCCCTGTCGGCAATCGAGGTCCCAGTCGAAGTCCCAGTCGAAGGCCCAGTCGAAGTCCCAGTCGGAGTCCTAGTCGAAGTGCTGGGGCCGAGGTGGAGCCAGACTTAAGGTGAGGGGGAGTGAGAGCAAAGTGAAGGAGTAGGCAGGTAGTGGATACAATGGTGGCAGGACGACAAAGTCGATGCCGGCAAGCACAAGAATGCAGGGCGGGGGGTGACAGGACAGGGTCAGGGACGTCAAGGACACAAACTGCAGCGCGGCAGAGGCGACAGCCACCCAGAGACTGCACGATGATGGCACAAGCACTTTGCACGCGACCGTTTGCGCGCCATCGAAACCTTGTCCTTCACCATGTCTGTACCTAGGCTGTACAATGGTAGCTACATGCATAGACTATAGACTATAGTACCGTCCCCCCGGCCTCGTTCCAAACACAGCACGCTGCCGAGCACAAGCCCGCGCTGCGCCAATCACGCGTGCTGCTGTGCCACTCGCGGCTCTCGGGCGCCCGTTCTGCCGCTGGCTGTCGTGCTGGAGCGACGTGACTCGTGAGCGACGTGACGGCGCGGCCGTGGTGGTGACTCTGGTGACGTCACCGCTGGCCCCCCCGTTCCTGCACTAGCAGCCCCCATCCGGCGCTAGCCTCGTTTTCTGCTGCAACGTCGTACCCGCCAGCCGATCGCCATCTGCTCCCTCCCTCTTCCTCGTACACTTGGCCTAGGTAGGTATCTACCTATCGAATCACCTTTCACGAGGCTTGGAATGCATTGCACCCGAGTCACTGTACCTGCTGTCACAGCTGTCGCGCCCAACCGCCTCGTTGCTGTCTGTCTACTGTGTACACAACCTTGTGCCGACTGGCTGGAACATATACTCATCCATGCGAATAACACACTCTCTTAACCGGACCATGTCACAAACACGTCCAATTGCACGCTCCTTTCTCTCTCGCTTGCCAGCGAATGCTCGATGCGCGACCAAACAAATAGGATCGCCCCTATCGCCACACCAGCGCACCCGAGCTGCTCGTATCGGCGCCATACCTATGTATGCAAAGGCACTTTGAAACTTCAGGCGATGCCCATGACGTTGGTCCTCGGCACTTCCGTACAAGAGCGCACGGACCCACGCCGGAAGGGAATGCGTCAATGAGGCGTGATGGCTGCAGATCTGCGAGCGACGGAGCCTCTTTCGGGCTCGTACTTGCGTCAACGCTGTTCTTGGTCCGTCTGGGAGTTCTATTCTGAGATGGCGTCCATCTCAATCAAGTACGGTACCATTTACCGGTACTAGACAGACATGCACCTCGCATCGTTCTGCTTGAGCTGATGTTGGCGCGCGATGCTTCTACCTTTCTGCTTGGCACCAGATCAAGTAAAGCATCACGTGATCGATCTTTGGCTGTACTACAGTATCGCAAGTTGAACATGACCACTTCTACGACCTTGCCGACTGAAAATAGGTAAGTAATTTAAGTCCCTGTATCGTAGGGGCTGAACCCGTCAGAGACTTCGAGTGTGTGCCTCCTTAAAATAAAGTGCCTTTCCAAGTGGGGCCGATTGCAGAGAATGCGATGCAACTCCACCAACTCGTATCCGACCTCCGCATATCGACCGACGGCCGATCAAATAATCACTTTTCACGCACCAATGTCAACCCCAGGTTACCTACTAGGTATACCGTCCTCCCCATCACGTTGGCAGTTGCAAGCCTCCTACATTCTCGTACACCGCGAAGACATGTTTCATTCGGACAAAAGAAGAAAAACTCCTAAAAGCCCACCGTTGCGAATGCTATCAAAACTCCCTGAACGCTAATGCATCAACAACTACTTACACCTACAAACGAGGTTGTGAAACCTGAGACAAACGAGCAAGAGAAAAATAAACTTCCCCACTGACTCCGCACTCCTCCTACCCTCATCACACAATCTCATCACCTACTTTTCCGTACTCTGCAACCTCAACCTCGTTCAGGTGACTTCTTGTCCTGACGCTGCTCCGCTTGCTATCCCATCCGCTCGCCAGATTCTGTCTCTTCAACACGGCTTTGCGTGAATCACCGTGCATCTTGGTCCTCGGCTGCACCGCCCGCGGACCTCCAAGCGCGGTGCTTTCATACACGCGTGGCTTCTTCCCTCTCCCTGCCGAACTCCACGCCTCTTCTCTGCTGTACACATGCAGTGGGCGCGTAGGCGCCAGGCCCATCCAGTCGTGGTCGGGCTCGCTCTTTGCGTCCTTGACTGACGAGTCTGGCGTCGTGCTCGTCCGGGCTTCGCCTTCGCCCCCGCCCTCGCCTTCGCCTTCGTTGTCCCATGCCTCGCGCTCCCAGAGGGGATCCGAGTACGTAGACGAGCTGGACATGAGCTCATCCACGTACACGCTCGAAAAGGACGTTGTTGCGCTGTTTCGATGAGGCGTGTATGGGCGACGCGGATGGATCATCTTGGCCATCTGCGGATCAAACATACTGCTTGGTCGCGTCTCCGCTTCTCGATCGCGAGGTACCCGTCGTCGTAGGCTGAGCATGCGCGCGGGATCTTTAGGTGGAGGAGTCGTCTTCTCCAATCCAAGCATGTCATGGCACGCTTTCCCAATCCACAGCATCTGCTCGTGTTCACGCAGGTAGCGCTCTCCGCCAAAGGATTTCTGCACGATGCTGCGTGCCATCATGCCCAACTTCCGCCGTTGTGTCGTCTTATCGTACATGCGCTGAGTGATGACCTTGACGTCCTGTGCTGTGGGTTTGTGGGGGAGCACTGGAGCCGGAGTGCTTGCATCATCCTCGGCATATTGCGCCCACTCGTCCAGCATGGCGAGGAGATTGATTTGGGCGCGAGCAAGGCCATACGCATCGTTGGGCGCGACCACCTCGCTGTAGCGTTTGCCATCGTCGGGATCCGTCAGGACTCGCAGTGATGCACCGACATCTGTGCAGACAACTGGCGCGCCGGTCAGAGCTGCTTCGCCGAGAGCAAGCGGCAAGCCCTCAGACACGGACGAATTCAAGAACAGCCACGTGTTTGCTAGTACCATCGCTGGGTCAGCAGTGCCCCTCATTGCCACATTCTGACCGAGACCTTTGCAAGCAAGAATCTCTTGACACTCGGAGGAATAGATGGGCGACTTGTTCAGTGCGCCATATATGTCCAGTTTGTAATCCTTGAATCCCCATTCATTCGTGATTATGTCTGCTGCGAGAAGCGCCGTCTTGATATCTTTCGCGAACCAAACGTGGGACAGCATCGTTACTGTCGGCTGTTTCGTCTTGATCTCAGTCACTGGTGCAAACTTGGTCATGTCTGGAATACCGTTGACAACCGGATCGACTTTGCGCTTGAACACGTTGCGATGTGTCAGTCGACCCTTGGCACTACCAATCTCGACCTCCCACCCAGGATTGAAGAAGTCTGTCGTACTCATCAGTCACAAGCTCAACATTGTTAACAAAATGCAATCTCACCTGCACAAGGAAGAATCTGATCCGCATGATGCAGTATCAGACACGATGTGAGTTTCATCAATCCCAAGAGCGAATTTCGTATGAATGGCGGCAGCGTGCACATGGCTGAGGAGAGGTACAAGTTTGTTTCTCGCCAGGATATCGCATGGTCCCAAATCTGCAGCGTGCAATTCCGCTTCAGCTTGCACACGATACCGTAGGATGCTGAGACGCTGTGATGCGAGGCCTGAAAGACATGTGGGATATGCTCAGGAATGGGGATTGAAAAAATGAAGAGGTCTGCAAAGTCGTCAGCTTTATCGGTTTTGGGTACTCGATTATTTTTTTCAGTAGACTCACATCTGTACCACAACTCCAGGGCAGTATCGAAGTGGCCCAGTGTAGGCAGCTCTGTCTGGAACCACTCCGAAGGTGGTTGTGCATTGGGCATGTCATCTGCTAACCATAATTTCCGCCAAGTGTCCTTGACAACGTCGCTCGTCCATACCTCTTTCCAATGGCGGGAATCCTGAAAATAGGTGTTGAGGTTGAGCAGCGCACGTGTCGCCTGTTTGACGTCCGCAGAGGTCATGTTGACGGCCCTAGCTCCTTGGACAAGTGCGGTGAGCGTAGGTATAAAGTTATTCTTGATGTCGGTAATGGTAGCTCCTTTGACGAGATGATCAACCTCGCTGTCGAGCTTATTGGTAAACATGCCATGGTTTGGATGCATAAAGTCCAATCCCCACAATGGGATGATCTTCAGCGACTCCACGTTCTCTTCTGTTTGGTGCTTGGGAAGGCCAAAGTCGTTTGCCGATTCCACCACCATGTGCCACTTGATACTGCGGAGATTGTTGATAAGATCGCGACGACACGCCGAGACACCGCCTCCTTCGTTAGGCCAGGTCCCCGTATCGACAGCGATGACATGCAAGCTCTTGTCGGTATCTCTCTGCAGTGCCTTTGTTCTTGTGAAAATGACCGCATCGCCACCTTGACCAAAGCTGAAGAGGTCGCTCATGCGTATCGCCAAAGGTGTCCAGGCACTGATATCGCTTGTCAGATCGGAACTTGCCATGACAGCGTCGGCATGCAATGCCAGATAGTCTTCGGCTTTCAGTAGGCTACCACGATCACGACGTCGCCAATATGGCCTCAGCAGTGCTTCCTTCCGGATGAGCTCTTCATCCACCCAGCGTATCACAACACCATCGAGATCGTTGCGTTTTTTCCAAGTCTTCCATAGCTGGGAGCGAGCTCGAGAGGTCGATATTTCCTGTCGCTTGGTATTCCGCCGCACGAGTCTGCTCAGCAAACTTGAGGTTGGAGTGTCGAACGCTAATAATGGATTCTCATCTGTGAACGTGCACCGTGTAGGTTTTTTCAGCACGCCGAGCCAGTCATGTCGAATCATATCTGGTGTGTCAACCAAGTTACCATTCAGCTTCGTTGTGATAGTTGGGTGGAACTTGTGGTCGTAAAACCAAGAGCACTCGTAGACGTCCGCGTTCTGAACGAATGTCGCTTCGTGGACCCGAGGAGTAGGGATCCAGCGCTCCATTTTCTTGGCATGGCGAACAGGAGGTGCACACCAACTGACATTGGCCGACATGTGAGGAAGCACAAACTCTGCCCGAAGGAGTTCGTCGTCGTACTTGGCATTTTTGCGATAGTGATATTTGAACCTGACCAAATTGCCATGGTTCATGTAGCTGCCGGATTCAATATGGCCTTTGTGATTGTATATGACTTGAGCTCCATCATCGTCACCGGCAACGCAGCTTCTACTGCATGGAATTCTACTGGCATTAACCTTGGACATGATCGTTTTTCTCCTCGACTTCTTGGTCGAGTATGCGTAGTTGAACTTGTTGATAGATTTACCATTCTTGAAATCTTCCCGTTGTGTTACACGCATGTCTCTGTCGTAATGCGTGATCCTTGTATGTCCCCAGTGTGGTTCTTGGCTGGGACTGCCTGAATAGAATGCGAGCTTGAACTTGCCATCGTCTAGAGAATGGACGAAAGCTGTTTCTGTTTCTCCGTAACTTTGAATAATCACGCGATTCTTTTTCTGTACAATTAGACTTCCTTTGACGGTGTCTGCTAGCCGAGCGATGTCCTTGCGACGATGATACAAGAAGAACGGCAGAACAGCTGACATTGCGGCGCGACTGTAGATCCATAAACCGGTTAAGACAAAAGTGGCGGGTCTTGCCAAGATTGGTGGTGTTCGCACTAATGCCCCGTTGAGCTCCCGTTGATATTCCGGATCCGCCATACACGCAAGAACGAAGAACTTGACCCAAGTACCTGATGTATGGTAGAAGTAGGCCAAGGGAAGTCGTATATACTCAGTGAAGATACTGAGGACGGACACCGCAGAACGATTCAGTATGGGGTGATAGTCTTCTTGGATGTCTGATGTCAGCTGCCGATACTCCTTCGTGACCAACACTTGGTCATCTGGGTTCAGAAAGAAGTTCAGCTTGTTGATTGCCAGATATGCGCCGAGGTCATAACGGGCAACACGTGATAAAATCGTGCAAGAATCCTCCGCTTGTACGTTGGAGTTGATCCACGACAACTCTGCATTAGTGTAAGGGTTGTGGGTACCGAGACATCTGCGAAGGAGCAAGTGCCGAATATCCAAAGGAAGTTCGTCCCATTGTGTATCACAGTCATATCCTAGACACAGGCTGCGTAGCAGCTCCTTACGACACGACGTAATGAATTTCGCAGCGTCGGCCCCAGTTGCCAAGGCCGGCATCGTCCTCTTGCCACACTCGGACACCGAGTGCAATTCGTTCGCGAGGTCGCGACATGCGATTATGGATTCCGTAATCTCTGCCTGGAAGTGAGGTATGCCAAACATTGATTCCGAACACGCATGAAATAGGGTTTCAGCAATCACCGTTGCATTGCTGGTGATATTCATGCGGCCTGCCGTCAAGCTTTTAGAGTCCGAGGCTACATATAACATCAGCCGACCATCTGCGAAATGTGATATAGCTCGCAAGTCCATGCTGGTGCCGGTGATAGATTGGATGGGGACAATGAAGACTCGAATCAGGTCATTCTTCCATGCTCCTACAATTCGTTCTGCCAAGAAAGGGATAGTCGGAAATGCTTCTGTTACGAGCCTAGGTAGAATTTCATGTGTGCATGACAGTAAAATTGCGGTGATTTGATCTCCTGGATGTCCTGTGACAGTGATCTTGTATCTATTGTCTTTCGGGGCGGCCTTGAACTTATCACAAAAGGCCTCAAGTTCGCTCTGACTGAGCTCCTCGTCGCTGCCTGCGCCAAAATAGGCATGATATTCATCAGATATGAAGGTTTTTTCGTGCCGCGGAATTGTACCAGCTTCATCGTTGCCATCCTTGGATTCGTTTCGATTTTTCGACCACCAGAATGGAGCTAAAAATCCCAAGATTCCTGGCCGCGTGTCAGGACTTGTGGGTAGTTCTAGTCTTGCTGTTCCGAACGATATGATGGCCGCAGTCCAAGTGCACGCTGCCAGAGCAATGACTTTACCGTACTTGTAGTCCGGCAGGATCCCTATTAACACATTACCAATAACAAGGCCAACAATGACAGCTGAAAGTAACGGCATCAGTACGCGTGGACCTGAGAAGATTTTGTTGTACTGGTAGAGTAGTAAGCCACTGTATGCACCCACATACGCTAGGAACATGATCAAGCCACCCGAGGAGCCATTGAAAATCCAGATTAGCGCAGTGCAAAGAGCCAGCGCCCAAACATGTACGCTAATGAATCGTAAAAGCGTGTTACTGTAAAGCTGACGTCTGAACTTCTGGTCGTTCGCCTTGGCTTGCCTGATCTGAGAGGCATTCTCAATGGACACAGGGGATTGCTGTTCAGAGAGCGTGTGGAGATGCTGTGCCTTATAGTCCAGCAGAACCGCACCTATGAGGTAGTAAGCAAGTCCAAAGCCAACTGATAAACGAAGTGTTGTGTTTTCCTGGTAGTTTGGACTGCTTTTATACGCTTCCATGAGCGTTTCAGACGATGATTGAGAAGGGGTTGGCCCGACACTCAGACCGACAAGCTGACCTCCGTGTAGAAGGTCTAGCCATCGGTCCATCAGGGCCACAAGAAAGTAGAGAACACCACAGTAGATCTCATCACCTGCGATCCTCCAATGTATGAATGAGTTGTGTAGCTTAATTCCTTTTTGCGATTGTTGCATGCTTTCGAGGGCAACTTGAGTCTCCAGGTTCCAAGTTGAGCTATATGGAATTGGCCGCTTGGTATCCGTGATGCGACAGTACCAATCTAGCAAGAATAATGTTGAATCCCAACAATCTGATAGACGTTTAACAAAATTGTCAACTGTTGGTCTCTGCCAGAATCGACGCTCGTTCTCCTTAATCACTGCCTCATGGAGTTCCCTTCGACACAGAGCGAGGATGGCTGGCTCACTGAGACCATTGAAAAGCTCCGGCTCGAAAGTCTGTAAGTCTGAAGAAGTAGCGATGGGATTGGCGGTACTAATTGGATGATTGGATTCTTTGCGCTTTCCTGCCAGCCATTAGCGATAATAAACAGGGCATGTAAGCTTAGCACATACCCTTGTGAGAGGGCGAACCGGTCTCCCGTTTCCTATCGTTGTAACGCTGGATGAACCAATCTTTGATATCAGAGTCGTTGAGTGTTTTGATATTATGGCTCCAGGTCACCCATTGCGTAGCAACTCGTCGCGTGCCTAGGAAGAGGAGAATTACGAAGATGTACAATATCGTCGGATAGATGTATATATCGTAACCAGGTACGAAGATTGTCAGGACCGGCGAGATTATCAACGTTGGAACTACCATGATGATAATCCTCCGTCCGTTGAGGAAGCTTGATCCAGGTATCTGATAGGTAGAAAGCACGGCAAGGACAGTCAAATATGCTGTGAGCCCAAAAAGGTAGAAAAAGAAGACTGCACCCAGTTGAGGCCCAACCACAGCGGAAACGACAACAAACCCAAGTAAGGATCCTGCGAGAGTGAAGGCCAGACCTCCGATCAAGCGCGTGAGCACGAACATGTTCGCTGCGGAAAATGCCATCGAGATGAGATAATATGTGCCGCCGATAGATATCCAGGTTCCGATTGCTCCGGATAGAAGCAATGAGCACATTAGCGCGATAGTAGCGACCTTGGACTCGCTTTGACTCATCTGCACGCTAAGATACAGACCGTGTCCTGTTGTTGATAATAACACAATATCTGATATGATCAGTAGTGTGCAGACTGGGGATAGAACTAGTACATACCAACAAGTGCAGGAATCGCAAAGACACTGAGGAAAGTAAAACGTCTATATGCAGGCATCACGGAAGCCTTCTGATCAGGGTCAATATCTGTCTGAGCGGCGGCATACGCAGACGCAAACGAAGGTGCGTTGAATAACCACATCGGCGGTTGATGCTCAGCTTGGCAATAGTAGTCGCGATGCTTCTTGGAGAGGAGCATGCCGATATCGCTAGGCTTGATATCAAAGTACGCCTCACATCTCGACCCGAGAGCGAACAACTCCGCAAATGCCGCACTTTGGTCAGAGTATTGGTTGAATAAAGGATTACGATCTGACACCTCAATATAGACCTCCTCGAAACCAGCCTTGCGAGCAGCGCAAAAGATGCAGAACAGCACAAAGTCTGCTGCACAATCGAGACTGTCTCGACTGGTGATACTCTCAATAGCAGCGGTAATCGTGTCTAGCTTCCCATGGTCGCGACACCACAGTATGCTGGAGAAGACGGACGAGATATGCCGGAACAAATCCAGTGCCTCGTGTGGATTGAGCCTGGGAAGCTGGCAAAGTCGATACCACTTCAATTTGGCGCTTACAAGCTCATAGTCCTCGATGCTACCACTAATGTAGTCAATGTTGCTCAGTTTCTTGAAATGCTGGTAAGTTGGTACATCGATGAGCAAAGATACGCAATGTTGTTGGATAGCAGCGAGAAGGACACAATCGTCACTCCATTCTGATTGCTGAATGTGCTGCGTCAGAAGCAGAAGATCGGAGGTAGACAGTAGATCCAGATCCTGGTCCAATCTAGGAGGCAAATCGTTTACTTTTCCATCCCGTGGATGAAATTGGTGAAGAGCGGCTTCAGCAAGAAAGCACTGGTATCGAGAGAATCCTAGTTGACTCATGTACGTGTGTAGCAGCACCGCGTTTACATCTTGGACTGACTTCGAAATGTATATGATTGTTGCTCTTGTTCTTGGCTCGATCTCCCAAATCGCCCAGAACTGGCTGCCACTGGGAGTATGGAATCCTGAGTCAAGACCACAGTATACCTGGAGCTGGTAGTGATCATCGACATCATCAGATGTCTGTGCTAGCGCACTTGCCAAAGTGGATACTGCTTCCATGGAATTCGGCACTACCTCGAAAAGATTCGCAGCTGCATCTTTGAAGGCGTGGAACACACTAGCTGCGGCATGTAGTTCTGTTGTTGACAGCCTATTTAGTAACTTGAGACTGCGAAGTCTTCGCTGTGATTGTAGGACATGGTCAAAGTCTGTCCTGGAGGCCTCGAAACCAACAGGAAAGCAGCCTAAAGAGTCGTAGCGTGTACCACTGGACGAAGAAGATAAAGGATTGTTTGATTGCTTCGTTATGGCCAACGTCCAGTCCAGTCCGCGACCCACAGGCGATGCAGGTGATGGAAGGAGTAGCACACCATTCTCGTCAATCTCGGGATATTGCACGGCCAGTGTTGAGGTACTGGATGCATCATCATTGTCCGATTCATAGCCATCCAGGCTAGCAAGAGTATCTCCCAATAACGGAAAGACCATCTGTAGTGGAAGATAGTCATCAACGATGCTTGAGCATCCCTGTGACAGCTGCACGGCATTTAGTCACGTGCACGTGCAGGATCATGGCTTTACTTACTGAACGGGCAGTGCGATACTTTTCATGTACATTCATGACCCTACGCTCTTTGAGCCACTGAAATGCTGCTAGTGGTTCTTTGCAACCCGTGATTTCGTGGATACTCTGCAGGGCGCGACGGCGTACTAGGTAGGGAGTAGCCCCATGATAGCTGCACCACATGTGTGCTCTTCTTACGACTGCATGTGACAAATCGACGTCATCCTCGATTGTATCCCACATAAAGGTGAGGAATGGCCGATGACATGCTTGCGACACGAAGGCTTTTGTTGTTGTCTTCATTTTGTCCATTTCGAAAAAGTCTCTCCGTTCGCCATTCGACTTAACCGTACCATTCCGGACGATTAGCCCGTTAAACCGCTCGTAGTTCAATTTCTTAATGCCATCAAGATATTCTGGAGGACTGACCTCCAGAAACACCTCGAGCCCGTAAGCAGCGAGAAGCTTCGCGATACCGTTCAAGAGTGGTATGGACACACGCTGCCGCCAACCTGCAATGAGAATGCTTGTGAAGTACCGCCGTTGACTCGGTCTGCGTAGGGTCTTCTGGATAATCCATGCGATGATATAAATTGCGCGCGACTTGTCCAACTCTGTCTCGGTTGGAAAATTGAGAACCTGCAATAAGTCCAATCTTGCAATTGTCCGCGGTCCTAGAGCAATTGTGTCGTCGCTAACAGCCTCTAGAATACCCGGCTCACAATAGTCCAGGACCACAGCATCCCATTGTGACAATTTTTGAACCTCCTCAGGGGTAACCGGATTGTTGAGGATCCCAAGGTAGACACCAAATGCTGCAGGTTTCGAGGGTAGGGACGTTGTTGAGCGAACCACGCTGGAGCTGTTTGAGAGAAGGTGAATGCGTTCTTGTACAGATCGGGGTAGGAAATGCTCGTTCTTGCTGGACTGTTGAATCCGTCAGCGAGTGCATTGAGCTAGTCAAATTGACCATGGTGAATATGCGGTACTTTGAGAAAACTGCGTAACGTGCGATATGAGAACCACAGGAAGCTTAAGGACCCGATGAGACCGCTGGCGCCGATGATGGCCAACAATACCCATTCCCACCATTCATGTAGCAATGTTTCGGGGTTGAAGGCCTGCACGCCCAGAATCGAAGGTTTTCCCATCACTCCGATGTATGCGCAAGCTATAAGCCTTCAAGACGAGGAGGCTAGCTTGTCCCAGAGATGCTATTGGGCCAGCGCGAAATTCAGTCGGAGCGCCATGGAATACAAGCCTGGTTGCTTCAAAAGAAGGATGAACAGGCCATGAAGGGCAGAAGGATCACAAGGTAGGTGGACAGTAAACGGTTGTAGGAAGCCTTGTCAACCAGGCTGGTTCAATACTACGAACATGGTAGAAGCACGGGTAGCCTGGGCAGGATTTATCGGCCAGAACAGTTTGTGCAGAAAATATGAAATCAACCAATTTCCTACTCTTACTGCTAAGTCATGTGTTGGCATTTGATCTACAGGCTGCGCCATCAGGCAGGGTTTGCGCTCAGACGTGATGCCTCCACCACGGCAGGGTTCCCAGTGGACATGGAAGCACAGTCATCCTTCCAGAAGCATAGAAGCAGCTCTTGGCCGCCATACAAGGACAACTCCATGGCAATTGCGATGGCGGATCAGCAGAGTACAGCCGTTTGGCCGGGCAGCGGCAGCGCCATGACTAGGGCATCCTGGTGGCTTGTGGGGACGGCCGTCCATTTACTTAGAACAGCGGACAGACACGGCGGTTAGACTGGGGCCAGCGGCATACAGATCTGAGCGTGCAAGTGAGGTCTAAGGAACGAGGTGGCGCAATGGCGCGACAGAAGTGGTGGAGGAAGAACGAGCAAGGGAAGAGGCTGAACACGAAGCGCTCAGCAAGCGGGGCCCGTGCGGGGGCCCGTGCGCGCCCATCTTGGCCAAAGTAGACACGCTCGACCGGCATGCCTTTAGCCTAACCGATTCCCCACCACTACTTTAATATCACCTCATCTACCACGGCAACTCACCCATTGTTGTCTCCGAGCCTTGCGCAATGCAATGCACCCCATGCAGATGAAGCTGGGCACGGTAATTGACTGCTCAATATGGGCAGACTGCGGGCCCGCGCGTGCGTGCGTGGAGGCGACCCAGACAGCATTGGCCGCGTTGCCTACACTATGTCCCCATTCTGAGATTTCACAACCCTCCGAGCAAATTGTTCCCATCTCGGCGACCCTGCATAGCAGACAGACACTGCACCCTCCGCTTTTCTGCAGCCTTCTGACAGGCCTGTTCCAGGGGCTAGGAAACCATGCCATGCATGGCCTCGGATGACCAGTCCGCATGAGCGCACATGGACCCAGGAGCGCTACCAAGTACCCACTCCACGTGCGGATAGCGTAAGCCAAATGTCTCAACCTCGAGCCCTTCCAAGATCCCTGTCGGCTATATGGGTTTAGACTCTGTTACGTATGTGACGAAGAAGAGGATCGCATGAAGAATAGCTCACCTCCAGCGTGAGGTTATTTTTCATGCCGCGTAATGTACTACACGCTAGATTCAAGCATCGTTGAAGGCTGGAGTGAGGGTGCACAGAGAGAAAATCGATATTCCGGAAATGGCAGAATATAACGTGTCTGGACCAAATTTCCCCCAATGGCTTCCTGCAAGACTAAGTACTTCTGCCGAGACTCTTTATTAAGAGTCTAGAAATCCCCAGAAAGTTATCATTGTCGCGTCGGTCGATTTGTTGTAACGATGTTCGCCTTTCCTTCGCTACTGCGAGCTCACTTTCTATCATACATCTTTCTTCTGTTCCATGGCGTTTCAGCATACGTTGGTAACGCAACTGTTTCCAGCACTGTTCTGATCTTTGCACGCGACTCCACATCAGCTGAGAATGGCGCTGCAGCAGGCCTACGAGGTTATGGAATTCCCTTCGAAATTGTGACCGTTCCTCAAGCAGGACTCACGAGTCTTCCGGTGCTCAATGCAACTGGGAATTACGGCAATTATGGAGGCATTGTCATGATTAGCGAGGTCGGCTACAATTACGGCGATCAATTCTACAGTGCGCTTACAAGGAGGCAATGGAATGACATCTACGCATACCAGACAACTTTTGGCGTGCGCATGGTGCGCCTCGATGTCTTTCCAACCTCTGACTTTGGTGTCGTTAGCCTTGGTGGCAACTTGAATGATGAACCAGTCACATTCACGAATGTCTCAGGCTTTGCCTCCGCAAATTACAAACTGTATGTTCCACAATTCCACATCGATATAATCACTCGCCGCATAATGAGGACTGCTGGGCAGGATTTAGCTTTATCTCACTTATGCTGCAATGTTACTTGGCTGACACATGTATCCAGAAATGGTAAGGTCAGCACGGCAAGCATCTACCACACACCTGCATCGATCACGAACTCTTCAATCGCATGGGAGGTCGCTAGGTTCTCTAATGTCGGAACCGCTGCTGTCATCAATCAAATCGGTGCTCGACAGCAAATGGTTTGGTTCATGCCATTCGCACTAGACTGGGCTGCGTCAAGCAATATTCTCCAACATGCTTGGATAGTGTGGGTTACCAGGGGTCTTTATGTTGGATTCAGAAGGATCTACCTCAGCACACAGGTGGACGATATGTTCCTCATCACCCCTATGTATAGACCTGCAGGCCAGGAGTATCGTGCCAAGCCAGACGACCTTTCTGTTCATGTCGATTGGCAGGCCAAACTGAACGCAAAGTTGCCAGCAGGATCAGAGTTCTTCATTGAGATTGGCCACAACGGTAACGGGGACATTGAGGCGGCAACGGACACAGCTGAGGGCGCATCGATATGCAGTCCCAGCAACGCTATCGAGTACTCTGACCAACCGGATGGTGGCCCGCTGGAATACGTGAAGCCACCTGGCACAGGAAAGAATATCTGGCCTGCAACTCCTGCTCAGTATACATGGAGCCTTGAGTGCGCAGCACTCGATGCACTCCAAAACTGGTTTGCGGATGAGGATAACCGTGACGCCTTTGCTCATATCTCACATACCTTGTAAGTTATATCTGCAAGATTACAGGAATTGTAACTAAGCATCAACAGCTCACATGCCGACCTTACTAATGCCACCTACTCCGATACTGCGAAAGAGATACAATTCAATCAGGCATGGTTAAAACAGACTGGGCTAGATGCTGCGAAGCGGTGGAGTGGGAAGGGTATAATCCCACCTGCCATTACCGGGCTCCACAATGCAGACGCCATCCAAGCCTGGATGGACAACGGTATCAAAAATGTTGTTGGGGATAACACTCGACCTGTCCTGCGGAATCCCACCAACCAGTTCTGGCCGCTGACAACAACTGTAGCGGCTAATGGTTATGCTGGTCTGAATATCATTCCTCGGTGGGCTACGCTTATCTACTACAACTGCGACCTTCCTGCTTGCACCTTGCAGGAGTGGATTGACACCTCGGCCGGCTCCGGGACCTTTGACGATCTATTGGCCAACGCCCGTGACACGGCGATTCGTAACCTTTTTGGTCTACACTGGGACCCGTAAGTATTGCCAGGCGCTTGGAACCCTGCAGCATTGCTGATTCTTGGCGCAGATACATGTTCCATCAAGCGAACATGCGCGTGAAAGATGTTCCGTCAACCACGGTCAATAACGTGAAGGGCCAGTACTCCCTACTCATGACATGGATTGAAACCGTTACCGCGGAGATGACGCGCCTGTATGTGCAAGAGTCCTTGCTGCAGGTAGATAAGCGCTAATGTACTACAGCACAACTTGGCCACTCAAGACTCTAAAACATGACGACATTGGCGATGTATTCGTCGCTCGCCAGACACGGGATCTGTGCCGCCCCAGCATGACATGGGTCACGTCCGCCAACGGTGCCAATATTGAAAGTGTCAACGTGTATACTGCAGGTGGCAACAAGTGTGGAACCACGATTCCAATCACAGTCCCCGGTGCAGTTGCCTCAAGTACGGGCGCGACTAAGGAGCAAGTCGGTACTGATCCTTTGACATTGTGGGTCACCATGAGTGGAGCCAGCCGGTCCTACAAGTTTTCTACCCCGGTCAAGCTATAACCCAGATGCCAGATGGTGTCGATGGGCCCACAAGATTCGATTGAGCGCTATACTCATTTGCATTGTACAAAAATAAACAGTTGTTATTAATATGTCAAAGACGTACTTCTCAAATTTCAAGACGATAGTTCCAAACATGAAGCTCAGGGTAGACACGTGCGGTGCTCCAAATGTGGATCGACAGGGCCCCCACATTCGATATGTGTTGCAGGGCCTAGCTCCCGCAGAGGCTGTACTACTGCAAAGCCACAATTAAGACGTTTAGATGAACCTATACTTGGCTCCCGGCGTGCTGGGTCCCAATATCTCACCGTCTCAGACGAAGGAACATCTTCGCATCGGCTTCATGCTTCCGCGCGCTTGTCTTTGCGAAAGAAAAAAAAATCCTCTGGTTTACCTACTTCCAATAGTCAGCATGCCTCCTCGGAGGCAGACGCATGTCTTGGTGTCAGACGGCGCGAACGGCCTGCCCGAGGATACGAGGGAAGCTAACACTGGTGCTGTGGTCTAAGATCGCGCTCCCGAACCGTGTTTGCGCTTGCGCCACACTCGCAAATTGACGTGCATACGCGCTAGACCCCCAGCGGCGCACTCATTCCCAGCATCTGCCGAGCAACCGTATCGAGGTCATTGGCGCTGCCTGCAATGAATCGTTACCTACTCCTTTCCGCATGGAACGTTGTGCTACGACGTGTCCGTGGCTGAGAAAACTTCCATCCTTCCCACTTTCAGATGATCCCACGCGAACGAGAAAAAATTGCGCTGGAGGAATAAGCACGATGAAGTAGAGTTGGACCACTTGTCCGCAAGCGTCACAACAACAGCCGTCAATCTGGCTCATTCTGCTAGCTCAATAGTCCACCCTGTACCTATAGCCGATGTGCCGTAAGCACCAAACCCGATCTTTGTCTGCATCAACTTTTCTCCTCCAGTTCTGCAACATCACTGCCTCGATCCGAGTTGAGTCCGCCATGGAATCCAAGAAAGCATGGTCTCTCCGTCGCAAATTCGTGATTGGCATAGTGACGCTCCTATGCATCCTCGCGCTCGCAATAGGTCTGGGTCTAGGTCTGACTCTCGGACGCGGCGACGCTGATGACTCGGATTCCCCACCGCCGTCGCTTTCGCCGCTGCCCTCAGCACCTGCAGGTCCGCTATGGACACCAAAAGTCAATGATACTTGGCAAATCATCCTGTCCCATCCGCCTGTTGTGAGCTCGGGTGACACGGGCGTAACGCCTGATGTATCGATATTCGATATCGACTTGTTTGACACGCCGGCGGAGACGATTGCCAGGTTGCAGAGGATGGGCAAGAAAGTGATTTGTTACTTTAGCGCGGGGAGCTATGAGGACTGGAGGGACGATGCGAAGGATTTCCTGCCTGCGGACTTGGGAAAAGGTCTTGAGGGATGGGCGGGTGAGAAGTGGTTGGAGCTGGGCAGTGAGAATGTGAGGGCGATTATGAAGAAGAGGATACAGCTAGCCAAGGACAAAGGGTGCGATGGAGTGGATCCTGACAATGTCGACGGTTATGTGAGTAAAGACTTTCAATTCTCGCGAAGGATTGCTGATGATTTGGTGACAGCAAAATGATAACGGGCTGAGCCTCACGCAGCAAGACTCGATTGATTACATCTCCTTTCTCTCCTCCATCACGCAGCCGTTGAACCTTACGTTGGGACTTAAAAACTCGGGAGACATCATATCTGCTGTGTTGCCCATTGTCCACTTTTCTGTCAACGAGGAGTGCGTCAAGTATCGCGAGTGTACGACCTTCAAGCCGTTCATAGACGCAGGAAAGCCCGTCTTTCATATCGAGTACCCAGATGATGCTGGAGAAGGTGAGACGGCAACCCAGGGCCTCCCACAGGATGTGGTGGATCAGTTCTGCTCCCGCACATCAAGCGGTGCCGGCAGCGAAGGCTTTAGCACTGTTCTGAAGAAAATGGAGCTGGATGGATGGGTCGAATATTGCAACACCAGTGTCCATAATACAGCTATTGACAGCAGTGTCGGTAATCACGGGCAATGAAGGCGTAGCTCATTGCGAAGGATATCTTGCAATCAATTGGGGAAGAAACTGCGTCACATAACGATCCGGAGAATTTCCATCGCCCAGCAAATCTGCCGCACCAATCCTGAAACTTAATAGGCGGACCTCGGGAGTAGGACTCGTTTGCCAGCTGCTGCTCGCCTTGTCCCAACGTACTAGAAGTCTTATTGCTCATGGCGCACTGTACTAACAGTATTTCCCAAAGTACCACGACAATTTCGCGGTCGGATTTTTTTCCCAAGCGACGGTTGAATCCTTGGGACGCGCACTGGAGTTTCCGGGTGTATGCTTAACAGCCTCAAGCTACAATATGAAGCCTCGTCAGCTCAATCAAGCATAATTGTACGTGACGAAACAAGGCTTGACCTGACGCGGTCATTACGGCAGTTAATGCTGGACGATATGAGAGCATGGGGGGCTGTTTGCCGTATTTTCGAACATCATTAACCGGGCTTCGATGAAAGCAGAAGGCCTGTCCGGCGCTCATGGCGAGAGTCAGTAGTGATCCGTTTTCAAGACACGATAGGATTTGCGAATACGATACGATCTCAGCTAGTCGCACAATGGGTGTACATGATGCACAATGCTAGTCATGGAGAATTGGAATGTGTGAATTCTGCAATTTCTGGGTTACATGTTTCCGTGTCCACAAAATCCGCTCAGAAAAAGCTTGTAAGTGTACATTTAGCCGCGATTTATGATCTGGAGATCCATGCGATATCGGCTTTAATGTATTGAATGATGTCAAAAATGATGAAATTAACAAAACTTGTGTGTGTGGTGTCGATATTGGCCGATGAGTGGAACTGATCATAGTCCTGTCCGCCTCGGTGTCCAGCGGTCTGATGGGATGTCAAGCTGCCGTAGCGGGCCGGACTGCTGGAATCCAGCCCGAACTTTCAACGAAGCGAATGATCAAGACAGCACCCACAATCGGAGAGACCGCAGGCGAGACCGCTCCAGCAGGAGCTGTAGCGATTCATGTAATCGAACGTGACCTGTACTCACCGGCATCTGACCAGGCTTGTGGGAACGTCTTGTTGAATCAATAGTGAAAACTAGCGCCCACAAAGCGTCCTTGCAGTTTCCCGCAGTTGGCTGGTGAAAATTTGCCCCCCTGCCAAGTCCAGGTGTGATCAGTGATTGCGTACGAGGCGTTCAAGATGCTAAGCATACTGTAGCAGGTGGTCGCTTCTATGATCAGGAATAGATAGCCTACTGCTCGAATTTATCCTATTCTCCGATATCTATTAGTTGACACAGACAAGGACGCAGCGACATTCCAAGATCGCCTAGCTCACGTACCACTCTCGCGTCTGAACCAGTTGTTCGGATACATTGGAGCATGGAGGGAGGGGGTGATCCCCGAGCTCATCACTCCATGGGAACCAGATCATGCTCTGAGCCACAAGCGATGCGACTGCACAACTTGGTCCTGTAGTCTGTTCAACCGCAGCTTTATGACTACTCTGTAGGTCAACGGAGAACGGAGATGAGGAGCTTCACGCCAGAATCAGTGTTCATGGACACGAAAACTCCTACAGGTACCCGCACCCACATCAGGCATTGCGTGATATCACGTCAAACCTTCCGCTCCAGCTTGATCAATATGATGTTGGCTTCAATGTCAGCACTAAAAGCTGAGTCGAACTCGTTCTATGCTGATTGCGGATCGAGAATGACTCGACTTCTCAAGTGTGCCGGTAGCTATGCAAGGAAGGACGTCTGGCTTGTGGCCTGTGTGAGTGCATGGATTAGAATGGTGTTGACCCGTAGGAAGCAAATTCCAAGTAGTCGGTAGGTCCAAAGTAATGCAATCATGGATACAGATAGGGAGACAGTCTGTTCAGGGAAATCATGTCCGTGGCACAGTTCGCTGCTACTTCGAGCAGAAGCTTTGACACTCTGCATCAACGTAATGGCAGTGGGAATAGCAGTGAGATCTGAGGACTAGCACAACACATGCACGCTAGGCTCATGCACACGCGGAGCCCCGGCGGTGGGCCGCGGACAAGTCACTCGGTGCCCAGTGATGACCTGGGGTACATCATGCAACTCAATATGCGGACTACAGGGTGGGAGGGAACCGAAAGTGATACTATACTGCGAAATTTCTGCTGCAAATGAGAACCGCTGGTTGAGATAGAGTGTTGGTGCTTGACTAGCGCGACTCGCACCTTGGTATTCCGGGGTGGCGGTGCAGGGTTCTGCCGCCCGACAGATCTCCCGCCAAATAGCGGCACGTAGAAGCCATGCAGGCTCGAGGTCGAGGCTGATTGGCTCCATGCCAATGTGAACTTGTGGAGAGATCAGTACAAGATTCCACTCGGTCGTTACTTCTTCGGCAACGGCATCTCAGACGGTGTCTATTCCTGTTCCTAGTCGGACCCAAGCTGACTACACCCGACGGGCACTCGGTCCGCTCTGCTTTGGACTGTGACCCTTCGAAAGTAGCCAATCTGCAGTTCCACAACATCGCTCATTGTCTGACGCCTTCATCCGTTATATCGGCGATCGTAAACACCATTATGAAAATGGAGAGCTGGCTGTAATGATGATCCTCAGGCACTTTGCGTATTTCGTTGACATGTCCTGGAAAGTATTCATATCATTATTAAAGGCTAGTCGAAGGAAATTGCTGGCATCTCGGGGCTGTTTCTCCGTCTGTCAACCGGGGATTCGGGGTGGGGCTCTGCCTTGCTCGCCACGAAGAGAGACCTACCCACTCTTCTCGCAACGGACATGGTGACCGCAGCTACTTGTGTAGATTTTCGGCTTCTGTCATCCATTTCTTTCGATTTACCTACATAAGCATTGCTGCAACATGGTCAGCACCCTAACTTCGGATGTGTTTAATAATAGCTGCAAAGCATTGATAAGCAAACTCAGGGCCACGGTACCAGCGAGCGAAATTTTCCAATAATGGTCTCGAGTCATATATATTGACAAATTATCATGGGAATCGTGCCATTTGCAACGAGACTCTTCGAAAGAAGAAAATTCTTGAAGGGCATTTCAGTTGTGGACTAGGCGACCGTGTCAGCCGCAAAAAACGTCACAAATTCAGGCCCGAGACCCATGTTTGCATGGGACTTGACGAACATGAAGGGATGGCAATCCAGTCGTGACAACCTCTCTCTCCAAGGTCAATAACAATAGCAGGGATGTTGGCAGGCCACATGTAAAAATCTCACAGCATCAGTATAAACCTACATGAGCTCGATCATGTCAATAGTATATGATTCCATTCGCCCGATTCCAGAATCGCTGCAAGTGAGATGCTGTGCGTGGACTAGGCGTGATCCTAAGAGCACTCTGTCACGGCCTCGTTGAAGGAAGTCTTCAAGTGCCAACGGTAGGTCTTCATTGCCCCACAAATATATCTAGGATGAGATGTCCTCGGTTGTGATCCCGCAATGGTTTGACGTACGAACATGCATTGGATTTCTCGAAAACCATACCGAGAGTTTCGTCCACCACGTGGTGCTGAAAAGTTCAGCATAACCAACATTGTTGAGGACCATAAGAATGCGGATGACATAAGAGATTTCCTCTTTAGGTACAGCACCATACTTTGTGCCATCGAGTATATTGAGTATAGCTGCACGCTACAACCAGAAATACGGAGCACTTCTGCAACATATACAGTAAGATGCGGCGCGGCAAGCGTGAGAATTTCGGCGTGCATGTATTGAGTCAAGACGAAGCTAGCTGAAGAACAGTAGGCTGGAAGTCAGAGGATGGCAGTTGCTTTACTAGCGGGAGCTGTTCTCTGACCAAGCATGAGGCTGAATTTCGGCTCGGCCTGGAAACCGAGCTGACGAACGTAGAGAGCAGGATGGTAAAATTTGCGATATGTCCCATTGTGTAACAGAGTACCGTCAATTAAGGCCCAGATTTTTCGACGCCATGGGTGCGATTGCTGCACTAAACCAGAATGGACATTTTGCGAGGACAACCCGGTATTGTGCATATGCTGGTAACAGTGCAGCATCAAGGCCACAGCCGAGCATGCTTGATGTGCGGCAATGCAATTCATATGGGGCACGTAGTCGGCCTTGTCGGTATGCAGATTGGACAGGGATCGTTAGCGATGGGGTCAGTATATTCGAAAGTGCTGAATTCGACGACTTTCCGGTATGGATCACTCGGGAAGAAAAGCCCGGATCGTGCCAAGCATCATAAACAATATTGCGCGATACAGGTAAAAGTCTTGCTTCGAGCACGTTCTGCCTAATTTGGAGTAAGCGGCGTAGTGTCGCAAGGGATCGAATGTATATAAAGAAATTTGAGCGTACTGCGAGCGGATGGAAACAAGACATTATCGCTGTTTGCCCGACGGATCTTTTTCGAAGCAGAAGCGGCGGCTACTCTGTTGTGCTCAGCTATGTCTGCCTCATCGTCCTTCTCTTTATCGCCGCTGGCAACGCCAGAGGCAGTCAGCACTCCGGCGACCCAGAAATCAGTACTTTTTGACGACGATGTAGTGGCTGATCCTCTCGATATCGAAGGTACCAGCAAATTCTTCATCATGGTCGTCGGCGGTCTCGGTTATATTGGGTCTCATACGGTGTTGGAACTGCTGAAAGAAGGTTACAACGTCCTCGTGATTGACGATCTTAGCAATTCTTTTGAGGATGTCTTACACAAGATCAGAACACTAGCTCTTGAACACTTCGCCAAGGAAAGCACGACGATGCCAGCTCTTCGTTTTCGACAGCTCGACTACCGCAGTCCGGCTATGAAATCAGTCTTGACTGAATACTCAACATACTCTGTACGCAGCAAGTCCTCATTTTGTCCAAGCAATTTTCCATATTCGACCCTCCAGCGTACAGATTCGGGCATCGACATGGACATGGACGAAAACCCACCTCACATTCTTGAGCGTTACTCCATGATCTCAGGCGTGATCCATTTTGCGGCTTACAAATCCGTGGAAGAAAGCATACGGATGCCCCTGAAATACTACAATAACAATGTTTGTGGGCTAGTGAGCTTCCTTGGGTTATTGGAAGAGTTTGGAGTGAAGAACTTCGTCTTCTCATCATCGGCAACAGTATACGGCGAAGGAGCGAATTGCGGAATACCTCTTCGTGAAGAACTATGCGTTCATCACCCAGAGTCTTTTGTTGATGCAGATGGGCTGCAACATCATACTTTACCTGGTGTCATGGGGCTGACATCTCCTTATGGCCGCTCGAAATTCATGTGCGAGTCAATCTTGGCAGATATTGCATACTCAGACTCGACATGGTCGATCACGGCCTTGCGATACTTCAATCCGGTGCGTCATGATGGATCTCAACTTGTAAACCCGTGACTGACCCAGTCCTAGGTTGGTTGCCATGAATCTGGAATCTTGGGCGAGGATCCACGCCAAAAGCCAAGTAATCTGATCCCCGTGATCGCGAGTGTTTTGACAGGGGTGAAACCGGTGCTTGACATCTTCGGCACAGACTGGAACACTTCAGATGGAACGGCGGTCCGAGACTTCATCCATGTGGTTGACTTAGCCCGTGGTCACATTGCGGCACTCGCGGCTTCTACGGCAGGGCGTTCAAAAGCTCCCTTTCGCGCATACAATCTTGGTGCGTGATGATACGCGAAGACTCTGGCCATTCCTTGCTAATGTTGACAGGAACCGGACGAGGACACACTGTTCGTGAAGTTCTCAATAGCCTCGAAGCAGCATCTCAGCGAAGCATCCCTGCTCGTGAGGTCGGCAGGCGGGCTGGAGATGTCGGTTTCTGTGTGGCTGAAGTACGACGTGCGGAAGAAGAGCTGCAGTGGCGTGCAGAAAGGACATTAGACGACTGTTGCGGAGACGTCTGGAATTTCACCAAAGCACAATGTCCTGTGCCCTCGTCCTCTGACCGGATGGTGTCTTAACGCACAGGTAGCAGGCACGGTGTGCTGGGTGCGTGCATCCATATGTGATGAGAAGACATGAGCAGTCTAATGATTGGATTTCGTAAAGTACAGCATTGGCGATGTGGCGTTCAGATATTTGCATTTTTTGGGGCGAAAAGTTTAATCTCCTGCAGGTAGATCAGTAATAAGACTGGGTGGAATACTCCACATCCCAAAGTAGAAAGTGACACACTAAAGGTCTTGGAGCAGAATGTTGGCGAACAGGCGGTCCGCAGTCGAATCGTAAAAGGAAGCGTGCCGCGTAGGCGATTTGGCTACTACCTGGCATCTTCTATTCTCCTGTGTAAGACAATGCTTAGAATTCAGAACCTGCATCCCCTAGTGCAACTCCATGGTCGTCATCCAAGTCTGTCATGACTTATACAGCACCTGACATGCAGACCTCGGTGGCCTCCCCTCATCTTGCTACTGGGTCCGGGACGGTGCGGCAAGGACCAGATCTCCAGGGCGTATGAGGTGCAAGAAGTACGCGTTGTAGGATTCAAATAAAAACCGAGGAGCGCACCTTGTACACGTCTTGCGAGCAGGACTTCTAACGTTGGTTGGCCTCAGATCTCGGTCAGATCGCTTGGAAGTTGGAAGAGAGATACGATAAGACAACGTTGAATTGATCAAGCCAAGACACACTAACATATTTGGGACCACGCTGCAGTTTTCAACAGATTCGAGGTCGCAAACGCCATTGACGAGAACAATGATGCACGACAGCGACCAGATCGGTTGTGGCGAGCATCACCTCAGCTGGGCCGGCTCGTTCGAATTTTGGTACGGAGCCAGTGGCGGCACGGGGGCAGCTTCGGGTAGGATAGCGAAGTGGAATTAGGTTTCCGCTTGTGGATGCAGCGGAGGCGGGAGAAATGACAAACGGGCCAGTCGTGCGCGGGCTCGCGGCCAGTGGATGCTCCGATTTGCTGGGGGAGTGTTTCACCTGCAACGGACTGGCGCACAAGCGACGACGCTTTCTTCAACGGTGTGGGAGCACAGGCGGCCACGCCCGACCAAGTCCACGCAGCGCTCGTCGTACAGGCTGCGCTGTGCAAGGGTTGCAAGCGGACAATGTGCGGCCGGGCGCGCACAAAGACAGTGCAGCCGCAAGCATCGATGATTGAGTCCCGGCGTGCTCTGCGCAGAAGGGATGCCGCATTGATTGGGTGATTGGGTGGTTGGGTACAGCTCGGCTTGGAGCCGTCGACGATCATCGGGAGCGCTAGTGCGGCACGTGACGAGCGTCCAGTAGCGGCGCCCTCTACCAGTCGACAGCCGTTGGACTTCAACGTCTCTCCGCGCGCGCATCATCGCACAGCCGACCAGACTCAGAGACGGACAACATCGTGGAGATTTGCGCATGTCACCACCCGCATGTCTCCTCACGCCATGCCAATGCCCGCCCAGTCGGGGCCGGCTGTCACTTCCATGCCATCCGCTGGAGATCCCGCATTCTGGGGTCAACAGGACTTCTCATCTGACTCCGCATCGCCTATATCGCCATCGCTGGGTCTTCATCTATCGCCAGCTACCAGTGTTACTACCCAGAGCAGCTTACATGGCGGGACACCGCCTGCTCAAACGCCCCAGTCTGATTCAGGCCAGAAGAGCATGCCAAAGACCAGCCAGAAAGAGTCAGCTAACAACCAGGCAAGAGCGTCCGTAGCTGTCGCATGCGTGCCATGTCGAAGCCGCCACTTGAAGTGTGACGGTGGTGTGCGCTGTTCAAGATGCAGGACCGACAATGTCGAATGTACCTACATCAAGTCGCGACGAGGCTGGAAGGGCAAGAGAAAGAACAAGGAAGAGCCCGCAGCACCAGCGACCCTCAACAGTGGCATAGCGCCTGAAGTTGTTCAGAATCAACGTGCTTACTCTGTCGTGGGGATCCCGGGTGCTGAGTTATCTCCCCCTACTGGTTACTTGTCCTCACCTGAGTATTCATACAACGGCGGTGTCCCTGTCATGAATCAACTTAGCCCAACTACTGGCCTTGGCGTGCAACCAGCAGTACAGCCCGTTGCACAACTCAATCTGAATGGCTCTGCACGACTTAACCGCTTCGGCCATCTCGGCCCTGAGACCGCTGTTCAAGCCTTCTACCACTACTTCTACAACTCACATCCGTTCTGTCTTCCAGAACCCAGGTTACTAGCAATCTTCAAGGAACGCCAGGCTCCTCTTCTCGAGTATGCCGTTCAATTCGTTGGGTCGAGCTATCTGCCTTCAGTTCCCACCGAGATGTACATGGAGGCCATGAATCGGCATATCGATAATGGCAACTATCCACGGGATGCTTGGACAGTGCAAGCACTACTGCTCTTTTCCATTGGCCTACACGCCCATAACCAAGTCCCACGAGCCGCTCAAGTCTTTGTTGCCGCTCAGGCCCTGACTCTTGAGATTGGCCTCAATCGCATGGAGTTTGCCATGATGCATGGGAACAATGATCCACAGCTAGAGGAAAGCTGGCGGAGGACCTGGTGGTCCATGTTCACTGCGAACGGCATGATGACCGCAGTCAACCCTGGTGTTCAGTTCAGATTGAAAGATGTGATCACTGACGTCCCGCTGCCATGTGAGAATGACCAGTACTTTTCAGGCGTACGTACCACCCCTTACTTAAATAATGAAGCTTGGAATGCGTGGCTACCCTGTCACTGCCCCAGCATCACATGGCGGCCCATCTCAAGCCTATGTGGAGTCACATAGCCGACGAAGCAACGCAGCTATGCATCTAGTGTTACTAACTTGGATGATAGCTAATCCCATATCCGCACACCCTCGCCGATTACGATGACTCAGCTTTCCTTCCTGAACTCCCAATTTTCAGCTCCTTCACATATCTGATTGACGCAATCCGCATTCTGGGCAAAGTTTTCGAATGTGCGCGACTGGATAGCACGTTTGAGTATCACGCTGTCGATGTGGTAGACGGCTATCTCTGCAATTGGCGGCTGCATCTTCCGCCAAGTAAGCTCGATATTGTGAATAACAATGGGCATGTCGACGAGGTTCTGTTCCAAGCGCACATGGTAAATGCCGGTAGCACGATCATGCTGCATAGACCGCGAAGCAACCTCGGATTCGGGCGAGTGGAAGGGGTCAACATTTGCGTACAACCAGGACAAGTCCTCCTACCCACACAAACCCGGGAAATTCACACCGCCAAATGCCTGACCTCCGCGGAAAACATATCTTCTCTGATCCGTCTACCTGGTCAGCTTCTTTATCATACTCCTTTCTTCACTTGCGTGGTGGTCATGGCGTCTGTTGTCCACCTTTCTTACTGGTCCTTCCTTGTTCCCGATGGCCAAGACGATATCATCAAGCAGAGCATCCGTCTTGATGTCGGCACGCTACAACAATATAGCAATACCTGGCCGATTGCCAACGTTGTGCTCGGCCAGGTTCGTGGTGTAGCGCACACTCTCTTCAACAGCAAGAAGGCCATGAGCATCCATCTCTGGAGCAACATCGAACCGCACGACGTCATTCGCAATGTGATTGAAGAAGGAGGTCATGTGCCGCCACAGAACTACGCCCAGCTCATCGCGCCGTAAGAACTCCTGTTTTTCCACTGTTACCCCCCTCCAGCAATTTACCGAACATATTACTAATTCCCTTTCCAGCATGCTCAAATCCTAATCACACCTTTTGGGAAACATCGCCCTCCCTCTCTTAAAATTCACGCCGTACTGCTCTTCTAACCACCCCTCACAAACCTCGAAGCGACGAAGCAAACCCTCCCCCATCGTGCCAGTCCCTCTTGCCGCATTCGTTTCCACATCAATATTATACCTAATGAGCATTTATCAGCGACCCTGCACCACTCTCTCAAATTTTTTTCTTCTTCTTTCTTCTTGAAATCGGCCTACTTCCTGCGCCTTGGCAAGGAAAGCCTTCTTCTTTTTCCTTCTTCTTCTTCTTGTCTTGTTCCTTTTTCTGCCGTTTGCTACATACGGTATTGTTGTAGCGGGTGTTGAATAACTGACAAGCTAGCATCGCGAAGAAAAAACTTGTTGATGATGATTTTGTCTTTGTATAATCCTTGTCCACATGAGTATCTGTTTCGGTGAAAAAAAAAAGTTGACGACGATTATGACGATCTGGCTTGGGGTTGGGAGAGGAGGACATTGGATGCAAGGTCTCAGTGCTCGGCCTGGTGCTTTATAGGCGTTGACATGGAATTGAAAAAAAGCAGATTGTTTCATGTGCACGTGGTTCCGATGCAGTCAGAGGTGGTGCATCTTGGCAAACAGAGAGTCTACTCTTGTTCGATTCGTTGATAACGCTGGCTAACCCGGTGTGCTGCGCTGGAAGGAGTGTTCCTCCCACCGTTCCTAGTCCTGCTCCACCCCTTTTCGCTAAGAATGCCCGGTACACATGATCCCCCCTGCCATATCCCGCTAAACCCTCGATTCGTGTCATTTCCCATTATTGGTCCTCCGTGTGAGGTCGGCGGCGCGCTCATGGACTTATCTACAAATCACCGTCATCCTCATCGGGCAGCGGCATCTCCGCGGCATCGGCCATCTCCTTCTGGTACTGAGCAAGGACCTCCTGGTCCACCTGGACCTCGGGAGGAGCGAGCGCGGGAGCAGCGACAAAGTCCTGTAATTCACTTAGCAAATGAAGGTCTCTTAAGTGGATTCATCTGGTCGTACTAGAGTCTGGTTGCCAACGAGTTTCCTGGCGAGCCACAGGAAGGGCTTCTCAAAGTTGTAGTTGGACTTGGCGGAGATGTCGTAGTACTGGAGGTTCTTCTTTCGGTGGAAAGTGATGGTCTTGGCCTTGACCTTGCGCTCCTTGACGTCCACCTTGTTTCCGGTGAGCACGATGGGGATGTTCTCGCAAACACGGACCAGGTCACCTAAAATACATTAGTCTTCAGGTTTGCAGCGTTGCTGTCGCGTAAACGTACGGTGCCAGTTGGGAACGTTCTTGTATGTGATACGCGAGGTAACATCGAACATGATAATACCGCACTGTCCGTTGATATAGTATCCATCACGGAGGCCACCAAACTTCTCCTGGCCTGCAGTGTCCCAGACATCGAACTGGATCGGCCCAAGGTTCTGGATTTCTGTCAGTACATCGTCTCGTGCGCGTACGGAAGGTCGGCGACATACAGTGGTGAAACCAAGAGGGTGGACCTCAACACCGAGCGTCGCAATGTACTTCTTCTCGAACTCTCCGGTCAAATGGCGCTTGACAAAGGTGGTCTGGGGTGAAAATGTTAGCTTTCGATCGCATCCGCAATGCCATGGCTACTTTGCGTTGTCGCACATGTTAGGCTTTAATAAATAGCCCGAGATGCGCGAAATCGCCCAGCCCATGTGTACACACCTTTCCAGTACCACCATCACCGACAAGCACAAGCTTGAAGGTGGGGATGTTGCCTTGTGCGGCAGCTTCGGCCATGATTGTGGTTTGGTGTGGCGGGGTGATGTGTAATGTGGTTTTCGCGCAATTCTGTGCAGGGCACGAGGTTAGTCGAGGTCGCACGGAGGGGTGGCAGGATAGCGGCGGTGCAGGCGTACCTCGAAAGAGTGAGTGGGGAAGGTTGGCGGGCGTGGAGGATGAGTTCAGAGGGGCAGGAAGAGGTTTTGTTGTGCAAGGTGAAGCGTTGGCCGGGCGGTGTGGAGCCTTCTTGGCGCCCTCTCGCTCCACCATTTGCATTTGCGCAGCACAGGCAGAGGCGGCCCTTCAGGCAGCCGCAGGCACGGCTTTGTCCATGAGAGTCAAGCACGCAGAATTGTCTGATTGTGTCTGCGAGACGCTCGCTGTCGGCCTAATTGCTCCTTTGATAATGCAGGTAACGCCGGGTATCATGCTATGCTTGTTGGCCCAAACCCCGTACGCCACGCAGCAAGCGCTGTTGTCCGCTTTTGCCTTGTCCTAGTCCATGTCCATATCTACCTACCTACCTTACCTGCTCACTGCACCCATGTTATCGCGGTGATACACGAAGAGCCAGCTACATCGGCAACAGATGGCAGCCCAGCAAGCCTCTGCCACCCCAGTTCCTACTTGGAATGAGCTGCATCTCTACAGTCTCTGCGGGACCGCCGGCACGACTTGGTCGAAGCGCCTTGACGGAGATGGGTATCTGAGAGACGTTAGCATGATGCATGCAGAGCTTCCCAGACCCTGTCGTGCAGCTTGACACCCGATGCCTCGACAGCGCAACCGCAACAACACCGTGCCCAGGGTACGTACCCCTTCGTTCTGCGACACAGCTTCTGCCACGCGCGACAGCCTCTCGTGGTTTGTCCAGTCAACCCACCCGAACTTGGTAATCGTGTCGCCCACCACGAGCCCAGCCGTGTCTGCCGGGCTGCCAGCCACAACACTGTTGACCTTGGCGAAAGGCGCCTCAAGCACTGCTGGAAGTGCGTTGGTTGTGTTTTGGGAGTGGGTTGCAGCACGTGGATTGTCTTGTGCCTGATCCGCCAGCCTTGCATGATGTTCGTGCAGCCCTTTCTCGATGCGCGACATAAGGTCCTTGTAGTCATTCTTGAGCCGGATGATACGTGCGCGCGTCGTGCGTACTGCAGCAGTGTCAGCGACCGCTTGGGCAGGGGAATGGCGGCGGCGCTGTACTTTGGGGCACGTCGATATCGCTGCGCGGAAAGCCGTCGAAGGTGGTGAGGCCTGTGTTCATGTTGACGCCGTGCTGGAAATGCATCAGCTAACGCCCTGCGCAGAGTGCAGCAGTGCGCACCGAGTCGAGCACCTGGCCCAGCGCCTTCAGTTCCGTCTCGACTCGTTCCTTCTCGGCGATGAGCTCGTGCAGCGACAACTGGTCCTTGGGGGTCCCATTTGTGGAGGCGCGCGAGGTGGGCCCCGAAGCGACTGTGGGCGCGTGTATGTCGTCGTCCATGTCGCGGTGGGCGGGGGCCAGGGCGTGGTGTTGGACCTTTGTGTTCTCGGACAGAGTGTGGGACTGTGGGTGGCGTGGGGGCCAGCTGTGAGGGGGAGCTCGGTACATACAGTCTAGGGACGAAGTACGTCTACAGAGCTCGACGGTCGAGTGCGGGGCAGGACCCGTTGCTGTGACGGCCTGCGCCGTGTGCACTGTGCACTGTGCATCCTCCCCGCCAAGCCCTGCTCCCCTCTGCAGCCTCGACATCACCCACCGTCGCGTCCAGGTCGCTGCCGCACCCCAACCATGGCTGCCGTGCCTCGTGACTTCATCCAGCAGTGTCTGCACCGTCACACCTCCGGAGCGCGGCGGCCTCGCGCCCCTCCCGTGCTGCGCAGCGACTACATCAACGCTCCAGCAGGAAACGTGCAGGACACACGCGTCTCCTCTCCAACTGCCTCTGAACCATGGCTCGGCCTCGTGTGCCTGTGCAATGACATGTGCTCCTTCCGGCCCTCTGCTATGCCCCCATTGCACTCGCCGCACTTGCCACTCCAGTACCGCTCGTCTTCCTGCCTCGACGCCTCGCCTGGGTCTTTCCTCGCTGTGCTTGCCTGCCTTTCCTCCTTTCCTCCTTTCCTGTCTCTCATCATGTTTATTCCGCCGTGCCCTTTGCTCAAGACTCCTCTTGGGCAAGTCTTCTCTCCTTAGTTCATCACGTTGGATGCAAGAATATTTATCTCACATGCCACCTTCCACCACGTAGTCCGCCCTGCTCGTGAGCTCCGAGCACCCAACCATCCGCATGGCCTACGTCTTGTCACTGCGACCGCAGAGTCCGCTGAAGAGATCCTTCAGCGACACTCCCTACCTGAATTCCTGCTCCCCCCTCAAGGATGCTCGGCTTGCCCCACTGGCTGATATAACAACTCGCAACACATCGGCTTGCTCGTTATATTCTCTTGGTTCCCATCACAGAAAAGCTGAATTCTTCTGCAGCAATGAGAACATTCCGCCACTCACGTCGCAGTCCCTGCTAGATCTTGCCCCAGAGCACAATGGCAACGTCCTGGGCGAAACATGCGAGCTCGATCAACCGCGAAAGCGGGCTTGTGGCCTGGACAGACCGCTTCCTTCGTTCTCGCGCATGGCTACGCCTTCAATGTCGTTTTCCCAAACCAATGGAGCGAGGCACCATCTGAAACGTCCTTCCTTGAGCTATGATGAAGGCGACGATATCGGCTTGGACGGTACAGGCATTGACGAATCGAATCTCTTCAACTTCTACGAGGCACTTCGAGTTCCCCTCCCTGAAGGTCGTTTTTCAGACAACATCAGAGATGATCAGCGAGAAGTAAGACCAGCGCTGTCTGCTGTTACTGTGCATTCGCCGCAGCCATTCAGAAGATGGATGAGCTCTCTGAGACGCCGGACTGCTAATCGCCAAAAGAAGAGCGTTGGCCACGCTGAAAGAGTCGTCACTGGAAGTATAATTAGCGACCATCTTGGCCCACTGGTCCACCAACTGCCGGATTCCTTTCGCAGGACCTCGGAATCCATGTCGTCCTCGCTCGGCTGCGTCACTGCAATGAAATCAGCTTCTATCACCATAGCAGGAACAAGCATTGCGCCCACATCTGATTCTGGCCACCCGACTAAACTCCGCTTGGGTAATCGAAGCAGCAATTATTCTGATGTGCGAAGATCACTGGAGAGTCATCGCGGCATTTTAGGTCCTGTAATGGATGAAAGTGCATGGTTGCGGTCTTTACAGCGTCGCAAAGTCGTCGAGGAGCTGATTGCATCCGAAGAGAGCTACATAGCAGATCTCAAAGTTCTGATCAATGTGCGTGGGAAATAGAACGTAGAGGAACGTGCTGACAGCTCCTCATCAGGACTACTTCATGATCCTTACTGCTCTTCCTACATTACCGGGCCAAACGAAACTATCCATACAGCACAATATCTCTCAGATTTTGCAGCTTCACGAGGATCTGCTTACAGAGCTGCACGATGCGGTCCCGCGAGCAGACCTCACCAGTAGCGCGCATGAAGAAAACTATACCGTCTTAAAAGCTAAACACATACGCTTTCACAGTGTCGACAAAGTACCGGGACGATTTGCTGACCACAAAGTCGCCCGAAGGTTGAGGCATTCGCTTGAGATTGGTCGTTCGCCGGATCGCAAACCTCAGGGGCTAGCAATTGACACCAAGACTGCTGAGAACATAGCAAAGATATTCAACAAACATGTATAGTCTGTTTCGTGCAAACACATTTTCTGCCCTAACAAGATCTAGATGAAGCGGTTCTTCACGTATGAAGAGTACGGTGCACATTGGACAACAATGTCTCAAGACTTAACCACAATGTGCAAAGGTTTGCATGGCTGGCAGGAGTACGAAAGGGGTGTTGAAGCATTGCAGAAGGTGGTGGCATCTGTGAATAATCGCGATGCTGGGAGTAAGAAAGCATTGAGCTTCCCGGACCTCCTCATCAAGGTGCGCTCCACTACTTCCCTCTCGAGCACACAGCAATTCTGATCATTTACTGGTAGCCCATACAACGCGTATGCAAGTACCCATTACTTTTCGAAGACCTGTGTCGACAAACACCTGTATACGATGATCCCGAAGCACATGCTGAACTGGAGAAGGCGTTGTTTCGTCTTCAAGAAACGATTCGCGAGGTCAACAAGGCGAAAGACGACCCAAAAACACGACGTTTGATCGAGATCACGTGGCAGCTGCAGGATCGTTTGGCTTTCCAAGAACAGGTAGATCTCTCGAAAGAAGAAAAAACTTGCAGCTGACCCCAGTAGAAAATATCTCGCGCTCTTGTTTTCCGCCTGCTTGGACACGTACTTCTGTGTGGAGTCCTGCATGTTGCATACCAGTCACCCGAGCGCATTAAAGGACAGTACATGGTGTGTGTACTGTACAAGTCATGTCTCATGCTCGCCACGGTCAGCAGATTTCACTCGCCGTACATAGTTGTCGCTACCATTAGTCTAGCAAATGGCAGTATCGAAGAATCTGATAATGGGCGAGGTAAGTCTACTGCGAGGATGCCCCAGAAGCTTTATTAAACCTGCCAGGCTTGCAATGTCACACCGCTCCACATACCTGGAAATTGGTCTTCGAACATGGTCACCGCTTGCACGAGATTATTCTCAGTGCTTGCACATCACAAGAAGAGAACGTTTGGAAACGTCAGCTTCGCGAGCGCATTGTTTATGAGACACATGATTTCGTGGAAGGACAGTCTACCATGCAAGACATGTTTACCTCCTTATCTTTGGAACTGAAATCTCTTGGGCCAGTCTTTGGACACGCGAACACTCTTGTTCGTCGCATGTCAGTTCATCGAGCAGCAACTTTAGGAGCAAAGACAAATATCAACCAGGTCATCATAAAGAACACTCAAGCGCAAAAGTCGCCGGAAGTGCCACTACCGTTCTCACCCGGCACTGTCACTCGATCACAATCATACATGTCTTCGAATCTTGTGCCTACTCTGGCACCAAGGAGAGCCGAACGGATTCGTCTTGAGAACACACTGGAAGATGTCTGGACAAAGGAGAGCCTGCCCTTCCCAGGTATGGCAAATCGCAGGGTCGAGAGTCAGATTCGCGCCTCAGCAAACTCCGTGATGCGGAAGCTCAGCATGGCAAGCATAGCCAGTAACTTCTCGCGTCGGTCACCCAGTTTTTCAAGTGTAAGTAACACACTGTCTGAAGACTCTATTAGCACTAGAGCACATAAGCCAGTTCACGGAGTTATGGAAGCGCCTTCCGCCATCGAACGTCAATTTGCTCCTGCAGTCGTAGACTTCCACAATGATCCCGCTGCTTTCCTGCCGGTCGATTTTGAGCTTGAGGAAACACGTTCGTCTAGCCGTCGTCGCCGTTTAGCAAATCGAGCGGTAGGAGCAGATTGTTCAAGGGACAAGATTTCCCAAACCAAACCAAAGAGGATCCGCCGTCTATCAGCACATGCGATCAACCTGCCCCGCTCCGAATCAAGTGCGCGTGTTGCTGGGAGAAGCATGTCCACCACGTCTGATGCAACGATATCGCGCGCATCAGCATTGTCGAAGGAGTATGGAAGCAATAGCAAAGTCGACCAATTAAAGCGAAAAGAAGAGAGACCTGCTGTTTTGCGCAACGCATCGCCGAATGTGCCGCCATCAAAGAGGTTCATGAAAAGCAAGAGCAGGATTTTCAAGTTCTGGGTGTAAACACTGTCCATCTGCAATGATGAAAGAATTGATAGTGGATTGAATAGCTTTTGGATGCACTATGAATGCTAGACCTGAGGGGAAAAGGTCATGAAGGATAGACACAACGACATGACTGAGGGTATTATTGCAAACAGTATCGGGTCGCAGAAAATATATCGCACAAGACACGAAAGGACAAAGGCTAAGGAAGAGTACTGATGTATTATGCTACGAAGTAATTGCATGAATTACTGCAAGGCACACCCGCAGGGCACTTTAGGCTTGGAGGCACGGAGAAGCGGCATGACGTCACAGGCATAGCAGCGCACGCGATCGCGTGATGTGTTGCATATTGCAAGTCTACGTGTATTTGGATATAGCAATGAATCATAACCATAGAGCAAACGCCCAGCCGCATGACTGCAACCTGATGACATGCATCAAGTACAACTGCTGCACCACTGAGCAATTGAGGCATTTCGAGCTCGTCATGCTCAGGAGGCTCGACAGTGACGGTGATCTGCGTTTAACGCAAAGCACTACGGCAACGTCCTCCCGGTGGCCGTTGCTGGTTGCAAGGACGGAGCCGCAATGCAGGCTATGGCGTCTCTCACCTGGTGAGGGAGTTGGCGGTGCTCCAAGGATGGGTGCTTGGCAGTGACCGCAGTGACGTAACATCCCGGTCAAAGCTCACGAGCTCAGCTAAATAACCCCTCCACAGCTTCCCCTCCATTCCTGCCATACCACTTTTCCAATCACGTTCCAGATATCTCCACCATACAAAGTGACGCACATCGAATCCCCCTTCTTCATACCTCACCAATACATCACAATGGCCCGTGGAAACGCCCCTCAGGTTAAGGTCTTCTACAAGGGAAGCAACGGCGACCAGTTCGTCATCTTCGTCGAGAGTGAGGAGGCTGTACAGAACTGGAAGAAGGACTCTAGCATTCCCCTTAGCGAGGTCGTTGCAGGATGGAAAATTCTCGTCCCTGAGTACGTCCTCCCTCCAGATTACACCCGATAGTCTTTACATGCGAGGTCACGCAAGGCCGCGAGCATTCGGCAGAGTAAGAGTGGATGTTGCGAACAATAACTAAGTTGCTCCATAGGCACGGCAAGCAGGGCATCCTGAACACTGCCAGCAACGGCCAACTAGAGAACGAGTTTGGCACCACTAATGAGGACGACATCGTCAAGAAGATCCTTCAGGAGGGTAGCGTGCAATCACATGAGGTACGATCAATATCAAGCCCATCCCAGACTCGCCTTGCATTATCAATACCGTAGATTCTGACGTCTTTACTAATACCTTGACTGCAGAACCCGGAACGCATCGGCACCACCAACGACTCCAAGGGCGCACGCATCGAACACTAGACGACATGCCATCTCGATTACGATATCATGACCATTTGAACCTCTGCTGGGTGAAAACCATTGCTGGCATTGGAATAATGCCGGATTATAGTTGCAGTGGCTTCTGCTGGAATGCAAAGTTTACAGCGTCCGAGCAATTGATAGGATATCCAATGAAATAACATTCTGACTCCAAATGTTCCGCCAGTATATGGTGATGCGTGTTCTGAGTCGTGAAGTATGTAAAGTCTGGATGCCCGAACTTAGTGACAAGGGAAGTCATTTGTTGCATTTCTAGATGTATGCCAAATCAACGGCCCGCTACTGTTAGCATTGTATTATGATGAATGGTAAGAAGCAACCTCTTGAAGAGCCACCTCCATGTCATCTCGAGAAAAGAAGATTTACAATTTTCATTGTCAGCATATGATGTTCGGTACATGTAGACAATGGCGAAAGTCCCTCCGCACGAACCCCCATGGTCCGAGCTCCCAACTTTTGTCAACCTCCACAAGCTCCTCCGCGAAACATCATCTTTCGCCGCACGGGGGAGAACCGCAGACCAGTAAATCTCCACAACGCCCACGCCAATACCAACACCAACACGCACCCCCTACTCTCGCGCCACCACCCACCACCTTCCCACGTCCAATCCCACACAGCACATATTTTCTTTCCCTTGTCCGGTCCGGAAAATCAACATGTCGTTCCTCTTCGGCGGCAAACCCCAACTCTCGTCTGAGCAAAAGATTGCCCAGGCAGAAGCGGAAATTGACATGGTGTCTGACATGTACAGCCGGTATGGTTGTCCCGCTCTCCTCCCGTCATCTTTCCTTTTCACCGTTACCTGCCCAGCACACCGCCGACCGTGCCGCGCCGCCGTCTAAGTTGCATGCACGCGTGCAGTGCAGTACATGGACATACGCATGTCCCCTTGTTCCCCGCGACACGTGCGTTGCTACTCGGAAAAAAAAACCCCGGCGCCACGCGTGCTCGTCTCGCGCTCGCTTTGACCCGCGGTTCCATTACTACTACTACTGCTGCTGCTGTTGCTATTGCTCAATTACTTACACCGCCGCTTGCGCACAGGCTTGTCAAATCGTGCACGTCGAAATGCATCGACCCGTCGTACCGCGAGGCGGACCTGAATAAAGGCGAGTCCGTGTGTCTGGATCGCTGTGTGGCCAAGTTCTTCGAGGTCAATGTCAAGGTCAGCGAGAAGATGCAGGGGGAGGCACAGGGCAAGCAGGGTGGTGGCGGTGGGGGGATGTTTGGGATGTAAGGATTGGGGAGATTTGATCGAGGATATGGGGGGGATGCATAGAGATGAGGAGTGGGAAAGCCGAGAGAAATATAGCTGGAAAGGAGGGGATGGGCTGGGGCGGGACGATAGTGTATGCATACCCTGTGGACAAGTAACGCTTTGGATGAAGTCATGGAAAATGGTATGGCAGATGGGAAAAGATCACTTCTCACACGATTGTGGAATTATCTTTATTGTGGGCATGGCATGGTACGAACCTTTCATGTGTACACTATGTGCTTCAAATATTGAAGCACGACTGCTGGTTATGACCAACAGCAATTGCAGCACTCTACTTTAAACTTTTTCCAAAAGTGCGGCAGGTATGTGCCTCTTGGTGACGCTACTCGCGCGTGATTGGCCATGGTGAGATGCAGTCCGGTCAGCAAAGACAATCTGCAGCAAATGCTTTCATGCGATACGTCGCCCAAGCGTGAAGACTCCAACGAGGATGACCAAGATAGTGCTTCTTCTGGGCATGTCATCGTGCTTTCAATCCGTTTTTGTAGTTGTGTGTGGACGCCGAGCATACTCAATTGAGTGTATAAGCTGCAGGCTTCAGCGAATCCTCTTACAAGTATAAGCTTGAATCTACCATACCTCACTTGTGCCTGAGCCTAGGCAAGTAGCTTATTGCCTTTTTGTTCAGGTCTAACATTATGCTTGATCAGCTCTTTGATGGCCGCAAGTGTCTCGACATCGAAACTGGCCTCGCACAGCCTTTCCAAGTGACTTATTTCCATGCCAGCGCGCTCGACGTTCAACTCTGCGTCACGCGCATGCTTACGTGCCAATTCCGCACTCAATTTCGCCTCTTTGAAACATTCAACGGAATGGAGCACAGCCTGTTTGATCTCGTTTGTCAGAATAAGCTCTTTGAGCATAAGCGTGCGAAGATGAAGGGTAAAACAAACCTCCGCAATCTCCAAACCCCGTAGGCGATCTGGTGAGTCTGACTGCATGCCAGTAACGCGATCCAAGATCTTGTTAACGACAGTGACGGTGTCATATCGCGGCTTCTCTTGACTCTGCTGTAAGGGTGTATCCGCAGTTGCCTCCAAGTGTGAGGATGTCCCTTCTCCATTCGCAGCCTCATTGGAACTAAACGGCGCAGAAACCTGCTCCAGACCAAAGTATTTGTTGGTAGTGCTAAGCTGCTTACATTCTGGTGTTGACTCAGACATTCCTGGTAGATGAACCTTGGACAGATTAGCAGAATCTCGAATGCGCTTGGCTAGCGAACTACGAGTGCCCGTTGAGAGACTTTGTCTTGAATCTCTTGCCGTCAAGTTTGCCTCATTCTGCTTTTTGTTCCGCTTGTGGAACATTTCGCGGATGCTACGCTTGATTTTGAGTTTATTAGGCTCCACAGAATGGCTACTTGATTTGACAAATCGACCTGTGTCGCTATGCCGGTCGGGGAGCGATGGAGATGAGGAAGGTGTGGGTCTTCGGTACGGTCTGTGACTACTCATCCGCGATGCTCTCCCTACAGACGTCTGAGGGAGAGAAGATCCTGTACTTTCAGATGTTCTGAGCTTGGACTGCCGGACTACATCTTGTGAGTGAACTGCACGTAATGCGAAGATTGGGCTGCTCCGAGATGTCGTCAGATTCGACGAGTCATCGTGTTGTGTCTTTGAACTTTTTCGATCCTCAGCTGAAGCTGCTTTCTTCGACTTGGTGGAGCTGAAGCTGTGCGACATCCAATCGCTTTGGAGGCGTCCGCGATTTGATGACATTGGCGTCACTTGCCTCATGCCCAGAACTTTTTCGGCTTTAGGTGCAATTACTATACCATCAGAAGAGTTTTCTGAGCACTGGGAATATATCAGGATTGTTACGAGTGATTATACGAACAAGGGGTGACTTACTGCCGTAATTTTGGAAGTATTGCCATAACTGCTTTGCGACTGAGTAAGAAAACCCTCGAGCGATTGTGAATCAACTTGATCTTGGGTATTGTCTAGACCTTGATCAAGTAGAGGTGGGCTCGAAGTCAACTTTAAAGTCCCAGGCAAATCTGCACTGCACTTTACAGCATTTGGAGACGATGGCTCTATCAGGGTAGAGGTAGTTGGAGAAGCAGCAAAGCTGCCCTTACGTGGCGGCTGCATAGATCTAATAGGATCGATCTTCACAGGTGTCTTCACCTTCCGTTCCTGTTGTGAGGAGGAATCGTCTGATGCATCTTGAAGGACTTTGTCGTCTTTCTTTGAACGAGTCTGCTTTGACATGACTCGAGTCACGGAAGTCATCGAACCCTGACGGCGGGTGGTTTTGCGTAAAACTTCGGGCTTGGGTGCTTCTGGACATGGATCCTCTCGACCCAAGAGCACGGCGTCTGCATCTGCATAGATCGTCAGCCTAGGTCCATGACCGGGTGCATCTGTCCGCCATGATAGACGTTTGACCCGCGCAATATTCGTACGAGATTGCTGATCCTGACTCCTGCTGATGGTTGCTAATCCGGTAATGCTGCTCTTATGAAAAGCAGTGGTGGACGCATCAAGACCATCTGTAACGGCTTTTTCGTCCACTAACACGGCAACTTCTCGATCATTCTGACACCCTATCTGCTCTTGCTCAAGTATTGGCCATTTTGTATTCCCAGACTTAACATGGCGAACTTGAAGTAACGGCAGCAAGGATGGCGAATTAGGCTCAGACCGCTTAGATAAAGGCATTGAGCTGCGCTTTGAGCTGATACGAGGAGGAACGATGACCATGGAAGACCTGGACCCTGTCTTGTTCGCAAGTGGGCTGTCTAGCGCGAGCTCTGCATCAGTTGAAATGGCATGAAACCCGCTAATGTACTGGTCCTCAGGGCTAGGAGGACGGGTGCCCAGCTGCAGAAGCTCAGAATCGCGCACAGAATCTTCTACTACTGCGGCATTTCTTAACGAGCTAGACTGCGCAACAGTGGAAGCCGGCGTTTTCCTGTCTTCGAAGAACGAGTTCGGGACTAGCTGTGGGACGGCGCCTAGCGAAACACTACGTTGCTGAATACCGTGCGATCCTGGAGGCAATTCAAGAAGTCTAGGTGGAGGTAGATTTTCAGGTCGCAAAATTGGCCACTCCTCTTCTGAAGGGCTGCCGGACTCGGCATCGACCAGTGTACGCTGAGCCTTGGGGGAGCTGTTTGGGTCAACAACTTGTGCGATAGGCGGGCTAGGCAGGGGCTTGTTGCGACTCGTAGGTGGACTCGATTTCTTAGGTGCCTATAATGTCAGCTACGGCTGTGAGAACGAGGCGATTCCCGATTACCAGGTGGGTTGGGGCAGCCTTCGCCACAGAAGCGCGTGCACGAGATGGTACGCTCAGCTGCTGCATGCCGGCAGGCTTTCCAGGGAGCAAAATCTTGGATGTAGGCAATTGAGTGGGTACATGCGACTTCCGGGGCAGCTTTGACATGATAGGTGGCGACATCGACGATGATGCAGGTGTAGATCTTGCATCGTGCTGAGGCGAGCCTGTAAAGGTAACAGAGAAAGGACTTCGTCGACCGACAGTGCTGCCCCGCTGTGCGGTTGGTATACTGGGGATTTTGGAACCTCTGACGGACTTGGAACTGACATGTCGTGTGTTCGTGTCGACGTCGGTCAGCGGGGACGACATGTCGGGTGGATGTCGCGCGACGTGGCCAGCGGTTCTGGTGCTGCAGAGGCTGCCAGAGCGTGGAAGTAGCATCAACCGCGGGTCTTGTGTTTACGCGATGTGCCTCCATGTGGTTTTTGCGGGTCGCGGTGAAAGAGAAGGAGCGTGCACAGCAAATCCCCACCACAGACAAACGCAAACCAGGACGACGCGATCAGATTGCCGGTTTTTGGTTCGTCACAGGTGGAAGACAAGCTGGGCTGGAATAAACACAGCACCGTCAGGGGAGGAGATGTACAGAAGAAGCAGCAGCTCGTTGGGCGTCGATAGGCTCGCTGGCCGACAGAAGGTCCCCTGGCACACGACAAGATCAAGGCAAGTAAATCAACAACGACGACGAGTTTGAAGGCTCTAAAGATGAGACGCAGGCTTACAAGGGCGATGTAGATGAGGGGAAATGACAGCAAACATTTCTGGCTGCCGTGGCTGAAGGCAGATTTCTTCGCCTCACAGTCGGACGATGCTCATCCCAGTCTGCGCTTCAGCAGCGCAATGCTACATGCTTCTCTGTCAACTACCTGTCATGTAGCCCGTTCTTGCACTTCCTCTCCATGAAGTCCAATCTCTACCCCAATACGTTCCTGGGCTCTTGACATGGCGTACCGATGAGTAGTAATCAATTTTATGTACCCTGTCTCGGTGTTACAGGAACAGATAGGCTAGACACATATGTCAAGCAACATGGGATGTGGATGTCGACGCAGGTAAGCATGCACGGGGCAATATGATGGTGTCTTCTGTGGTCGAGTAGTGAAGGACGTTGAGGGCGCTTGGACCAAGGGTTTGCAAAAAGGCCAGCATTCGACGCGTCGAGCGTCCAGCCACTTCGTACAGCTCGCGGCCGCGGTCAATGTCCGCCACCACGCATTCAACAAGATGGCGAAAACCTACAAGGAACTCAAGGAAGCCTGGGTGTCTGGCCACACCGGCAGTTCCGTGAGCGATGTCAACAGCGTCTCTCTTGCAATGCCTGTAAGGTACACGTCCCCACAGTGTGCATGTCAACGCCATGCTAATATCCGAGTCCCAGTTGAGCATCCTGCTCTGGTCCGTCATACAGTCCCGCATGCGCCTCTTTACGCCGTACACCCTTCCGGCCTTCCTCATCGACTTCCTCCTCAATTGCGGCGTCACACTCTTTGCGACTACCATCTACTCTTCGTCCCCATGGCTTCTCAACCTGCTGTTGCTCCTCCCAGCAGTCATGATCTACGTACTCGAGACCCCCGCGCCCACGAAGAAAGACCTCCACCGTCCACCGAAGAAAGATTTGCGCGAGAAGGACGGTAAACTGGATGCGTTGCCGGTCAAGCCATTCATCACAAATTATCGAGGAGCCATGATGATCATAACATGTATTGCAATATTGGCTGTCGACTTTCGCGTCTTTCCTCGCAGGTTTGCCAAGGTTGAGAACTGGGGTACTTCGCTCATGGACATGGGCGTCGGGTCGTTTGTGTTTACAGCAGGCGTGGTCTCTGTGAGATCTTCTCTCAAGGAGAAGACTGGAAAGCAGCCATCCTTGTCGCAAAGACTAGCAGCATCCTTCAGGCACTCTATACCTCTGCTAGTGCTTGGCGCCATACGACTCATCTCTGTGAAAGGTCTAGACTATGCAGAACATGTTACGGAGTATGGCGTTCATTGGAACTTCTTCTTTACCCTCGGCTTTCTGCCTCCTTTCGCTGCACTTTTTCAAAGTCTGTTTGACCTTGTCCCGTCATACGCCGTCTTATCGTTTGTGCTCGCAGCTATATATGAGATCGCCTTGGACTGGACCTCGCTCGGATCCTATGTCTTGGTCGCACCCCGGCACAACCTCTTTTCCATGAATCGAGAAGGAATCTTCTCATTCGTAGGATACCTTGCAATATTTCTTGCAGGTCAATCTCTTGGCTCATCTGCATTGCCTAGACAGCATCTCCCATCGAAGGACGCATCACTTATAGTTCGGATTCGGCAGTCTACCCTAGGCAAACTAGTTATCACATCGCTGGTCTGGACCCTCTTGTTCTACTTCTCCATTTCATATTATGGACTTCGACTGTCTGTATCCCGACGACTTGCTAACCTTCCTTACTTCTTATGGGTATCATCCTTCAATAGCTACCAAATAGCTATCTGCTGCGCCATAGAAACTGTGCTTTTTCCCGCACTGTACAAAGCCCCGTCCAAGGCTGAGGAAGTTCAGCGGACCCGGGATGCCACGAGCGCCGTGCTCTATGCCTACAATCGCAATGGGCTCGCAGTCTTCCTGCTTGCAAATCTGCTTACTGGGTTGATCAACATGACACTGCCAACACTGCATATGAGTGTGCTTCAGTCCATGGCAGTGCTAGTAGGCTACATCGCGGCTGTGACCGGAGTCGCGGTAGGATTGGACAGAAACAACATAACTATCAAGCTGTAGACTAGATCAATTCAAGGTTGAATTCCACAGAGAGCAGCACGTGAATGCGCGTTGCGTGCACGGTCCACCGCTTTCCATTCGCATGGGCGCTCACGCGCTGCAGCTGCCAATGACGACCGAAACATCACAAACCTGGCTTGTTCATACCAACCCAACCGCGCCTTCACTCTTCCATCCTCATTGGTCTCATGTCGCCGCACACGCAAACATGTCGACGCCGCAAGCCAAACGCCGCCGGCTGAATGAGGCTGCCAAAACACTCCACAAGCCATTCAAATCGCCGTTCCGGACCCCGCTAAAGCCTAGCATCGGCTCTGATCCTCCCTCTTCTGATCCTCCTGATCTCACTGTTTCTGAAGGGCTTTCTGAAAACACAATCGGATGTAAAACAGGCAGCGACAAGGAGCAGGGCTTCTATGTGGCCCAACCTCCTAGGGTCGACTCTCATACTGCAACGTCTCATCCGGCTCACCCATTGGCTTCGCAGACCATTGCAGCATCGCACTCACGGGCTCTGTCGAAGAGAGCGCCCTCAAAACCCTCAATTACGCGCGAGATTGTGCAATTGCGGAGCGAGGTTCAAATGCTCACGCAAGCGCACTCACTGGCTACCTCCACCAAGGACGATGATCTGCTAGTTTTGATCGACCGTTGGCGAACAGCCAGTCGCGCTGCAGCTGAGGAGCTTTTTGGTAGCACAAGGGACAGGGTCAACAGGATGGGCGGCGTTGGCGCCTGGCAGCAACGTGAGAGGGATTCCAAAGAGCGGCAAAAGAAATGGGACCAAGAAGAGATGGAGGCCGAAAGAGAGAGGATGGAAGAGGCAAGAGAAAACGGAGAAGTTTCAGAAGAGGCATTCGATCGGTATGCAGAGCTGTCTGAGGAGACGATCAAAGAAGAGAAGCCAGTCGTCGACTGGGCCGAGGACGATGTAAGACATGTCCTTCCTTTGAAACATCCATAGTTGGCTAATATTTGGCAGTCTTTCACAATGGATATGATGCTCAAGACACTCAACATCGATTTAGATCTTATCGGCTATAACAAGGAAGCACAACGTTGGGAAGGATGAGAGAAAAGGAGCAAAAGACTTGAGCGCCACAATCTAGGCTTGCATATGCGCTCGAAGCATGTCTCATCGAGCAAGGTTAGAAAACTCAGTGGAATCATAACAAGTCATAATTTGTAAGATATGATTCCACTGCTCTCAGCATAGCTGATGTGACCAGAAAACCTCACATCCATGATACCCATACAGCAGGCTAAGGTTCACAAGATTACTAACAAAGTCCGATACCTCCTGTCGTGTCGTCGCTTGGCATAGCAAGATCCAATTATATGTCTTCTCGGTAGAACTCCGGGTGCTCGAATAACTGTTATACGAAGAAGCTTGTTTTTAGTGTGTTGCAGGCCCATGCGCCCCTAACAGCGGCTAAACTTTACAACTTTAGGCCTATAGGCCTTATAGGACGTAAATTTATAACATAATGTAGTACTTAAATATACTTAAATTTATAAGGCTTTTTAATTATATATAGATCTATATATTTCTAAATTTTTTAGTATTAAGTTTATAAGGGGGTAAGACCCTAAAGGTTATAGCCTAGTAAAATAAAGATAAATTTAATAACTTTCTAAGTAACTATTCTTTTAGAAATATATATATAGTCTCTAAAGTTTCTATTACTCTAGTAGCTTAGAAAATCTTATACTTTAGTAATATATAGCTTAAATACTATTTAACTCTATCTATTAGGACCTATAATAGAGTAATATAGAAGAAACAGATTAGAAGGCTTATATTATAGGTACTAGATAGACTAATTACTACTATATAGTAATAGAAGGGAGTCTACTACTTATAGTATAATTTATTCTCTTATAATATAGTTATTTAGACGTAAGTATTATTACCTTAGGAGGAGTAACCCTAGATACTAATAATATCCCCCTTCTATAGCTAACTATCTTAGTTAATATCTAAATAGAATAGGACTAATATTAGTATAGGATTTATAGCTCTTTTACCCTATTTTAGGCTATAGCAGCTTCCTATAGCATTTTATAACCTCCTCCTAAGCTTTCTTTTTTAAAGTAGTTTAAGTAAAATCTTAGTAAAATTCTAGAGTTAAGGTTCTTTTTTACCTTATTAGTTACTACTACCTTTATCTTACTTTTATAGGGTATCTAAGTACTAGTAAATAGTAGCCTAGAAGTAATATATAGAGGCCTTACCTTCTATCTTTCTTATACTAACCTCCTTAAATTTTATAAGTTTATACTATATTCTAGAAATCTACTAGAAATTTTCCTACTACTAATCTATACTATTCTAGTATAGAGTAGTATAAGTAGGCCTTTCTTAATAGGTTTAAGGCTAACTAAGCTAAATAGGTCTAGATTAGTATATTTTATCTAGTACCTATATAACTAAATATATTTTTAGCTTTTTTAGTTTTCTATAACTATTATAGACATTACTAAGGTTAGTAATATATACTATAATAAAGGTATCTATACTTATTACTATTATAGCTATTACGTAGTAAATATAAGTACTAATTACTTACTCTACTATAACTAGCTTAGTTATATTATAATTCTATCTACTCTAGAAGTTAAGGCTCTTTTTAATAACTAGTCTATTAAGAATACTATAGATAAGGATATTTAGTTTATAAAGTACTTCTACTACTTTATAATAGGTACTAATTACTATACTATAAGTAGAATAGCCTAATTTTAGCTATTTTAACCTAATTTAGTATAAACTAATATCCTTTAGGTTCCTAAGTCCTAGCACTAGTTTTTTCTAGAGATTAAGAAGTAGCTTAAGGCCTAGAAAGATACTAAGAGTAATTTAATAGGATAAGAACTTATAGAGTACTACCTATATAAGGTTTATATACCTATAGCTAAAGATCTTTCTAAGTAAGTTAGAATACTCCTATTTTTCCTAATTTAGGCTATTCTAGGCTAGCTAACTATATTATAGGAAGTTTACCTCTTATTTTACCTATCTATTCCTATATTCTAGCGCTATAATTACTACTAAGAATTCTAATACTAATATTTTCTTTATTCTATACTAGTATAATAAGGCCTCTATAAAGATTAATAAAAAGGTAAGTAAGTACTAGCTTAAGAAAAGTATAAAGAAATATTTTATTAAGAGTATAGACTTAGATAGTATACCCTAAAAGAAGGTATTTTATTCTATTCTGCCCTAATATAGTACTACTAACTTTAATAGGCTAAAGATAGGGTTAATATAAATCTAGCCTTCTAAAAGGTAGCTTATTTAGTAGAAGTAAAGGTAGAGTTAAAGGGTATAAAGAAGTCTAAGTTAAAGGTAACTAGTAAGGCTAAGACTAAGTAGGTAGAGTATATTAAGGCTTTAGAGAAGGAGATTAAGGATAGGCTAGCTGTTAGGTTAGGACTAAGTTAGGGTTACACTAGCTTACGTAAACCTCTAACCTAACCTAAGAACTAACCTACTAAAAGTTAGTACTACTTAAATTAGGTTAGAGTTAGGGTTATATAGACTAGGACCTAGGCTAGAGATTAACTAGGTTATTACTAGGGTTAAGGTCTAGGTCTAACTAAGTACTAGTCTAAAGGCTTATAATATATCTCTACTATTTATAGATTTTACTTATTAACTTTTAGTTAGTATATATATTAAGGTTTATAGTATATTCTAGCATAAAAAATTATAGTTCTTAGTATTAGTTATAAGTTATAGATTTTAAGGAAGTAGATTATAAGGTAATAGATTATTATAGGTTATTATTACAGTAATATCTTAGATTTATCTAGCTAGAATAAAGATTACGCCTCCTAATTCTAAATTATAGTAGTATCTAAGGGCACTAGCTTTCTGTAGTAGTACTTTACTAGCTATAAATCCTTTACCTAAATTATAACTCTCTTTATATAGATAGTATTTATATTTAAGTCTAAAGGTTTTAGCTACTATACTAATAGAATAGGTTAAAATTTTATACCTTTAAAGTAGCTAACTAGGAATACTTTAGTAGCCTTTTAGAGGGCTCTAAGAGTAGAACTCTATAGCTAGTAGGAATAGTAGCCTACTATAATTATAGTAATAATTTTATAAATAAAACAAAAAAAAAGGAGCTTCTATAAAAGTAACTTAGTTATCTTTTACTAGTACTAAATCTCCCTAAAAGTAATAGCTATACCCTTATTAGTAGAAATCTATAATAATATAATATAATTACTTACTACTAGGCTAAAAATAAATTTTTTTTTATAGCTTAGGAATTAAGCTAGCCTTCTATAGCTATATAGTTATTATAGGTCCTTTTATAGTAGCTAGATAAGGTACTTTTTATACAGTTATATACGTCTTCTTAGTAGTAGTAGTAGTAGTAGCCTACCTAGCTATTTTAATTAATTTCTTTATATTAGCTATTTTAGAGGTTATTATTAATTAAAAGTTAGAGATTATTTATATTAGAAGGCTGTTAGGTTTATATTGTATTTTTGCTTAGCTTATATATACTAGTAGGACCCTATATAAATTTATTACTACCTAGAGTTAGCATAAATATAAAAAAATTACGCCTCCTACTATATACTACGTAATACCTAATATATATTATTATTATAAGCTATTATTACTTTATAATATATATATATTATTTAGGTATAATTAATAGTATTAAATTTTATTTAAATAGTAGAGTGCAGGGCTACGTGTAATAAAGTATTAAGTTCTAGGTACAATTTTAGGCTATACAACCTACTAAAAAAGCCTTAGAGTATTAGCTATATAGTCTCTATAGGTTTTAAGTTTTATACTAAATAGATAAAAATTAAATATTAGTAAGTATTATATATTTTTACTTAAGTAAAAGTAAAAATTAATACAGCAAACGCGCAGAACTAGGCTATTAGCTATAACTTAACCTAAACTTTCTTCTCTTACAAACTTATAAAAGAAGAAAACTTAAAAGTTAATTCTAATAATAGCTTAGAAATAGATAGTCTAGAAGAAGAGAAAGATTAAGTTATATTTAAAAAGGTATATATTCTTACTAAAAGTAAATAGTAGAGTAAAGATTAATATTTTCTTTATTTTTTTTAAATTTTTTTTAGAATAGAAACTAGTATCTATAAAAAATACTCTAGTATAACTAAAAGGATAAAAAACTATAAATCTTTTTATATTCTATAAAGATTTTCTTATAATATTAAGTAACTACTATATAAAATAGTTAAATAGTTAAAAATATACTAAATAAAAAAAAAGGTTAGATAATTCTACTTAAAAAAAAAGGGTCTAGATAATCCTTAATTTTAGAATCTTTTTTTTAGACTAGAGAACTTTTACTATATAGTCTATACTTATAGAAAAATACTTATTATTTACTAATAAAATAGATATAAAACTATAAATAAAAAAGGGGTTAGATAATTCTACTTTAAAAAAAGGGTCTAGATAATCCTACTTTTTAAATCTTTTTTTTAAAAAAAGATTTTTTACTATATAAAGTAGTATTATTATTAAAAATATAAAATAAACTTATAAAAAAAGGTTTTAACTAAAAATAAAAAAAGAGGTTAGATAATCCTACTTAAAAAAAAAGGGTTTAGATAATCCTTTATTTTAGAACTTGTTTTTTAGAACTTAAATATTTAACTATAAAAGCTAAAGTTATAATAAAAGACTTATAATAAACTTATAAAAAAAGATTTTAACTAAAAATAGAAAAAGATTTTAACTAAAAATAGAAAAAGAGGTTAGATAATCCTACTTAAAAAAAAAGGGTCTAGATAATCCTCTATTTTAGAACTTTATTTTTAGAACTTAAATATTTAACTATAAAAGCTAAAGTTATAGTAAAATACTTATAATAAACTAATAAAATAGACTTAGAAAAAAAAATAAAAAAAGGGGTTAGATAATCCTACTAAAAAAAAGGGGTTAGATAATCCTACTAAAAAAAAGGGGTTAGATAATCCTACTAAAAAAAAGGGGTTAGATAATCCTACTAAAAAAAAGGGTCTAAATAATTCTACTTTTTATAACCTTTTTTTTTAGCTAGAAATTTAAAACTATATAAAGTTATATTATAGTTTAAAATCTAAAATAAACTTATAAAAAAAAGTTATAACTAAAAATAAAAAAAGGGGTTAGATAATCTTACTTTAAGGAAAGGGTCTAGATAATCCTACTTTTTTAAACTTTTTTTTAAAAAAAGGTTTTATTTTATATAGAGTAGTATTATTAGAAGATATATAAAATAAACTTATAAAAAAAGATTTTAACTAAAAATAAAAAAAGGGGTTAGATAATCCTACTTAAAAAAAAGGGTCTAGATAATCCTCTATTTTAGAACTTTATTTTTAGAACTTAAATATTTAACTATAAAAGCTAAAGTTATAGTAAAATACTTATAATAAACTAATAAAATAGACTTAGAAAAAAAAATAAAAAAAGGGGTTAGATAATCCTACTAAAAAAAAGGGTTTAGATAATCCTACTTTTTATAACTTTTTTTTAGCTAGAAATTTTAAACTATATAAAGTTCTATTCTAGTTTAAAATCTAAAAGAAACTTATTAAAAAAAGTTATAACTAAAAATAAAAAAAGGGGTTAGATAATCTTACTTTAAGGAAAGGGTCTAGATAATCCTACTTTTTTAAACTTTTTTTTAAAAAAAGGTTTTATTTTATATAGAGTAGTATTATTAGAAGATATATAAAATAAACTTATAAAAAAAGATTTTAACTAAAAATAAAAAAAGGGTTAGATAATCCTAC